>JAHWFP010140268.1:8391-19488 GCA_023313725.1 Lithobius niger | reverse complement strand
GTTTAGTAGTTAGAATTTTTAATTATGCAAATATACAAGCTTACATGTAATCAGGTGCTAAGAGCCTAATATTATAATGTAGGCTATAGAATATAAACAAGCCTCTAAAAAATATGCAATACATGCGTACAATATATACATATATCTAGAACCACGCTAGCGCTTCACCCATCAAGTTCAGATTGTTGGCTGTGCATGGCGTATAATTGTTAGCGTCTGGTTGAGGTGTGTTCAAATCAAGCCATTATTAGTGTTTGAGCAAGGCTAACTACTGCTTCTCTTACCCCAGACATTAAAGCTGCATTTTCTGGTATTGAATACTAAATATTAGTGACATTAAGCTTTGGAAATTATGTAGATAGACGGGGTTTACCGAGTAGTCAACAGAAAATCCCATTTCAGAGCTATGCGTAAAGGATTTAAGTGCGAAAAAGCGATTTCAACTGTTAATTTCGTGCCAATTACTACTTACTACTACTAGCCTCTAGCCTACTAGCTAATTCCGTTAGGATAAAATAATTTATGTGACCAATATGCTTAAAATTTGACATTCAGTTCAAGTTTGACTTCAATAGGCGCCTTTTTATGGACTGAAGTTTAGGGAAGTTTTAACTCCAGAAGTCGCCTTTTTATGGACTGAAGTTTAGGGAAGTTTTAACTCCAGAAGTCGCCTTTTTATGGACTGAAGTTTAGGGAAGTTTTAACTCCAAAGATTGGAATCATTTGTAATGCTATTTTCGTGAATGTTGGGAACACGCCACCAGTGATCAAAATAATTGTCCTCCATATTTAATGGCAGAGTAGCAATTCATTCTCGCATTGCACAAAATGGTTAGCAACATTATTGAACCCAATTGTTAAGACTGTAATTGTAACTTATCGGGTTATCCGCTTGGATTTCTCCAGCGGAACTGTCCCTCTTATCATCGTTGGGCTCCCTAAAGCAAAAACTACAACTACACTTGGTGCGCCGAAGATCCTAGGCTTTCCACTTGGATTGCTCCAGCTAAATGGGCTCTTTCGCCAATTCAGGGTTGGCTGACATGTCATTGGAAATCTAATTAATTAGTGACCATTAATGGTACCAAAGAAGTTAAGATTTTCTTTAGATTGTTTAAGAAACGATTTCCATTTACATTTTCGTAAGGAGCTAACAATCAGTACTCTCATATTAAATAACCAAAATGGGTATTTACCATACAAAAGCCTCAGGGTAAAGGACCCCCCCCCCCCCATCAAGTTTTCTTCACAGAAAGTAGTGATATCAGAGCCAAAATAGCTACCGCCAAATTTTGTATCCCAACCCTGAACACTTAAATTTAACTGACACGTTCGTGACCGTGTGTTAAGCTCGAGTGATCACGGTTTGGACCACAAACTTAATGCAGCCATTTTGGGTCAGATTATCACTACTTTCTATGGCGAAAACTTGATGGGTCCCTTTACCCTTATGGGGTTTTTGTATGATATAATATATAAAAGCCTATTATAATTAGGTTTACGTATTGGTAAGTCTCACACAGTTGATTTCAAGTACACAAGTGGTGACCATGAAATCGATGAAGCAGAAGTTATGAAGGTGGACCTTGGCGTCTTGGTAAACAATGGTCTGAAATTTCACCGATATATTGACTGTATTACCAGAAATTCCACGAGATCTTTTCATACCCTGTACTGCAGAGTAGAGTTTTCTCAAATTGGGACGTTGATGCCACTAATTAGTTTTCTCTCTTTTATCAAAACCTACACTTGAACATTTGTGTTCAAGCTTTGTCACTTGTTTATTAACTTGGCATTTCTAAATCGAGTCAGTACAGAGGCTCGTCACTCGGTATTGTTTCCGACTTCGTCAGTTGGAAGTATCCAGATCTACTCAGAAGACTGAAGTTTCCTACCCTTCGAGACCGATGACTTAAGATGTGACCTCCTTAGGACTCGCCGTCACCAGATCCTTCATCATTTATTTGGTGTGTCTACCAGTTGCTTCCTTTTTTTAAGCTGAGCCTAAAAATTCACCTAATATCCTGTTCCAAGAGCATATTTAACCCGCATATATGCGGGTTAAATGGAAAGATTCTCAGAACAGGGTGGGCACATCCGAAGTGAAGTGGATCGCATCCAAGTTAAATGAATCTGGATTCATAGGTGGATTAAAAATGCTTTGCTTCCCTTTACTTCAGTGGGAGCTTGGAACGTGAATGTAGGTCGAATTAACAGCATTCCATCACCATGTGGCAATCGTGTTCGTTTACTGTTTATTCAAATGCACCTCGCATAAACAAAAAGTGTGCACCAATTTGCAAGGGGAATTTACATGGCTGCTTCCGCCTATTATTATCATATTAAAAAAATTATGCTAAACGATTTACAGGCTGGTGGCACCCTGGCGTAAGTTTCGGTCAAAGCGCGACAATAGCGGGTTTTATTGAGTGGTTGAGAAACTACGAACTAACCCCCTTTCGCCATGTTTCCCCTCTTCCGCTCGGAACGGGATCAAGCAAACTAATAAGGATTCGATTCACGTTTCTCACAAATCGGAATTCGATTCCGAATTACAAGCCCGCGCTCGGAACGCGGAATTACAGGACATAACGCGGAACTCAATAAACCTGTTATTCATACTCTTACTGGACAGCCCAGCTTCTCGTCAAGAGTTTCAAATGTTTGGAACTCACTGCCCAATTCTATCACATGAGCAGCTAAGGGTTCCCAGTACAAGAAATTGCTTGACAACAATTTTATTGAACTTAACAAGTAACTTTTGTTACACACAGTTTCCAGCGTTGACATTTATAAGCATTTGCCTTTTTCGTTGATGTTTTTATTTTACTTACTATACCTATAAACACAGTGCGTATGACACTTCATCAAAACGAAAAATCAAATAATTAAAATCAGTAGGGCCTAATACAAAAAAAAATATTTAATACGGCATGCTGGGCATGGTATTAACATACTCGCTACTTAAGCAACACGAGGATCCTGATCTCCCTCCGGAGTAAGGCAACAAAAACTTGCAAATAATTCGGCAAACAGCCAAGGTAAATTGCACATATACACTAGCTCACATGAAGAAATAAAGATTTCAAATATATGGCCAGGATAAAGTTGTGTCACTCATAATTTTTGTTCGTACCCTGCCTTACTTAATCCTTACATGTCATGTTTTTGTGTCACTGATACGGATTTAAAAAAAATAAACTAGTTGTTCCCCGGCGTAACATATGGCGGTCTAGCTGATCCCGCATGCGTGAGCAAAATACTTTACTGGGGAGCATGAAATGAAAAAAGTTGCCGAACCCTCCCCGCATTCCACATTGTGGTCAGATACCCACCCACCTGCATCCCCCTGGTACACTCCGTCCCCTCCCGCATTCCCAGCCCCCCTTCCCCGCGTATTCTCCCCTTGTATGGTTTGAATCCTTCCCTCCACCCCTGCTCCCTCTCCTTTTAATCCATGTTTTTTTGTTTTCTAAAGTAAATAAATAACTAAATAACAAATAAATAAATAAATAACTTTTCAGGAAATAAATAACTTTTTCAGTGGAGGGCAACACAGTGTGGCTGAATTGACCGTTACTCCGTTTTGATACCAAGTGTAAAATGCCCGCCATAATGATCGCGCATGCAGTGATTGTTACTCAACCAACTTTGCAACTTTTTAACTCGGCTGTAATAGTCAGTATTACTGAAGCAATATTGAGTTTGTTTCCAATTGTTACCGCGCATATCCCAGTTCTCACTGTCGGCCACTCGTCATTTTTCTTTGCTACCAGTGCCAAGAACGAACCTGCTCGCCCTCTTGCGGATTGTTCCAGGGCACAGTTGAAACTAATACCCAGCATTATTGAAGCAATAGTTTGTTTAATCATGATCCCTGGTATGGTACGATCCCAAACGATGCATCCTCATAAGCCAAATAAGTATAAATTTTGTTAGACAAGAGCGAAACTGTTTTTGCATTAATATTGTATTAGTGTGTGGGAACTTGCATTAATTGTCAGGGTGGCCTTTTAAGTAGCTTTTAGCTGTCATATTGAAAAAATGTGGCCAACATTACTAAATATACTAAAAAAAAAATTACGTTATCTCCATTCACACTAGTCAATTTACTTTTTCTGCCAAAATCAAAATTTTTAAACAAAAATATTTTTGGCGGAGCGAGCGAAGCGTAGCCTATAACTGACACCAAATTGCAAAATGTTGGTACGTTGGTTGCACTTTTTTAGTCTGGGTGGAGCCCAAACGAAAGGTCGGATTGAAATTTCGCACAACGCTTTATACCCCCGAAAGTATTGCTGAGCCAAAATTTGACGTAAATCGAACAATTATTACTGTAGAAATTTTAAAATTTTCGAATTTATATCTAACACTCACCATTGTAAATTTGGAGTCGTGAATAGTTAGGAATTCCGATGAAGCATACACCATGCTAATGGTAGTCAAGCGAACTTTAAAAAAACACGGCAAATTAAATTTTGGTTGCTTCTTTCTAGCTAATAATCTTTTTCGACGTAACTCAACGAAATAATAACATTTTATGCTTGCATTTAACCACTATAGTAAGAAATGCAACCATAAAAACAAACGGATTCCATTAACGACACACGTTAGTTTCATTTGAAAAAAGAATGCTTTGAAGATTATTCAATTCAACATGGCAACGAAAGCGGCGTCTACACTAGCGTTGGGAATCCCGAATATGAAACGTGAAATCGTCGTATCAATGCCAAGCGGTATTATAAAACGATATTGACATCAGACGAAACACGAAAGCACGAAACACGAAACGATAATACCAGAGAAATACGCCCGCCTCTCTCAATTCCTGGTTGCCACGGTAACGTGAGGACTCGAAACCAAAACCGTGTTGCATCGCATAAAGGAATAGGCTTGATCTCGAACCACTGTTGTAAGCCGCTACTAACGAAAGTAAATCGGAGATAAATATTAGGCCTAAACGCTAAAAATTAGGCCTAAAACCTAAAACTAGGTCTAACAGCTAACACATTTTAAACCTAAATTGTGATGGTTATTTCTTTCAGATTATATAATAGAGATCGCTGTTGCAGTCATAGAGTTAGGAAATAATATATTATCTTGCATTGCGTGATAGAGGTGTGCCAGCTCAACATTTTCGTTGGTGGCGGTGTCAAATATTATACCAAAGCAGTATTGTGAACCTATTGAATCTTCTGACTATTGTTAAAAACTATCGTACTGATGATTGATTGGCTTGCAGACGCCTTATTACGTGCTGTTTTATTTTTACTCGCGGCGATGGCCCACGTCTTCAGTGTTGGCTGCGAAAAGGAGGCTACAAATAACTAAACAAAAACTAAATGCCAGAGCAAACGAAAGCTTGTTAACGTCAATTTGACACCTAACATAGGCCTACATAAAAAAAAAAGGCAAAAATAAGAAAAAGGCCAGCAAAGAATAGCAGTACATCACACCAAAAGGCAAACAGCCCAACAAAGCTCATTAAGTATTGCACCCAGAATTTTAAGAATTATTAACAAATGTGATATCGTCATTAAAATAAAAACTAAATATAAGTTTGAAATGAAGATCCGTTCGCTCCGCCTACAATAGGCCCAAAGCCTGTTTCCTAGTATATTCTGAGTCACGGGTTCGCTAAAACTTGATGGTGAAACGCTACAACACTACTATGACACTTTCGTTATTGACTGCGCGTGGCAGAGGCTATCTTGGACAAACCTCGTCCAAAACGAAATCTGTTAGATAATTCCTCACACAAAAAGCTTTGATGTGGTGGCCCCCCCCTCGAAGAAAATCAATCAGCTCCAGAGAAGCTGTATTACAGTCTTGGCCCAGTCATGTCAGCTGCGGACAAAGAGTAATAAAGCTGTTTAAATCAATTATAGTGAGAGTCGATTAGTTTTCCCTTGCGAATACAGCGATCGATATGGCTACTAATTATCTAACACCATTGTTGGAAAAAGGATGGCTATAAGTTTCTTATTACCATACTAGAAGGCTTTTTTCGACGTTTGATCGTGTTTATTTACGGCCAATTATAAGTACTGAAATTGGTTTAGCACGGCCAAACACCAGCAACAATGAAACGGAGCAAACATCCCCAGTTATTCGCGCACTCGTCTGTTGTTGTCCGTTCGTCCCTTCGATTTCCCTGCGCTTTCATAGTTTTTTAATGTTGGCATTTGTATTACTAGCCATATCGTTAATTCGCTTCGCTCACTTAATTGGCGTAGATCCATGTTTCATGTAATTTCTTTGATTCCAAGAGCATCACAAAACTGATGTATATTTCGATGCAAACTAATTGCAATTTTTGCTCACAGTTGATTCATCACATTCTTCAGCACGTCTGCATCTCACCAACATCATTCAAAACATACGATTTGTTTGTTTGCACGCATGGAAATTGCTCGCTTTGCTCGCTCAATCCACGCATCTTCGTGCTGAGACACGAATGTTTGACGTCCTTTTAAAACCTTGTTTACGGGTCCGATTTTTCCATGCATCAAGTCAATACATACAAAACTTCAAAATCTATATATGGTAAGTTGCAAAATACGTCGTCCTTTTAGGTTATGTTTCTGCATACATCCTTTTCCAGATCATCTCATCACGTAACTAATAGCTTCAAGACGGTTTGTTCGTCACGAATTTTAACCCGTGCATGAAAAAAACTGACATAATGAACATTAAATTTCGTGATGTCATAGTTTGATGTTAAATTTTATGTTAGTTTTGAACGGTTTTTCGCCTATTTGAGGGTCATAACATCAAGTTACAGTGATAAAAATATGCCTATCCGAAGCACAATTTAATTATCTTTCGTTTAGTCCTACTCCCATCTTTGTCGGTGTTTTGGTTACAGAGGAGTAGAGATACAAACACACACGCACTAAAATTACACGGCTTTAATGATGTTGTTGGCTAAATTCAGTGTTTCGTTGGGCTTTGATGAAGATGAAGTTTTGAGCCAGGCTTTGGCTGAAGTGGAAGGTGAATCAGTTTTAAGAAACCATAGTCAATCTCTCGGTAAGAATGCAAAACGTAGATTTTCATTTGTTAAAGAAGACGAGTTAAAAAGCTGGGCGTCGATGCGACATCACAGCAGATTATTGCAGTATTGTTGCAATAAGTATACCCAATACGGGATTTATAAGGGCTGATGACAACAATGAAAACTGCAAAAGTATGTAATAAGTGTGAATAATTACCCCTCTTAAGAATACAATCCAAACAGCCAAATGATTTCTTGGCCGCGGTTCCACGACGCATATGCAACCATAAAACCAGTGATCGCTTGCATTTCTAGCTTTTGATCATTAACTGTGATGGATGGCATGGCGGCGCACACCTCTCAATTAAAGACGAGCCCAATAAGATTCTTCTATTGGTTTCATTTTAAACTGTAAGTTTAATTAGAACACTAGTGAACTGAATCAACATTAAAAATATTCAGCACCGTTTGGCAGTTTTATGATACGGGAGGCCTCCATACCGTTTAGTCTCGGCGTTTTTCACATTTCATTTATCCGACTGTGACGTTGCCACATCGCACGACTGATAAGAATGAAATATCTAGATAGCCCAGTCATTGCCCAAAAGTAGTTTTCTGAATTTGATTCCCCCTCCCCTGACAACAAAAAAAACAAATGTCATATAGTAGAAGTTGTTTTAATATTTCTCCTCCCCCCTCCAAAAAAAAGTATTAAGCATTAAAGTCATGAACGATTGTCCTAACAAGCAGCCCACGTCTACGCTAATTTCACATGCCGACATGACTATACAAGCATGTTATCTAGTTCGTACGTGTGAGATCAGTGGGCCGCGTGCTAACATCAGTGATCTATATAATAATAATAACAGAAAGTTGCCAGTCGTTGGTCGGTTGGTGGTGACATCAGCCGCTGACGAAGGCTACATAGTTCCCAGTAATTGGTCGTGGATGGATGACGTCAGTCGGCTGAAGAAAAAATAACGAACCTCGTACGTTTGCTGCGAACAAAAATCTTTGATTATTTCTAGCGGAGGATTTCCCCAACGGATTCGAACCATTTTCGAACTTAGACATACAAATGTGCCATAGAATGTGTGTGCAAAATTTGACAGAAATCCGATAATTCGTTAAAATGCTATAGCGCGAACACACAGACAGACACCCAAACAGACAAACAAACCGTACGCATAAGAGTCTAATCAACTCTAATGATTATTGCTCAGCTGCAATGTGTTAAAAAAAAAACACAGGCTATGCCAAGATATCGTGAATCAGAAAGCAAAACACAAGCTCGTTTGATAAGTGAGGTAAAACTTTACTGAATTAAGTCAACACAGGTAAGGAACACGATGGTTCAAAGTTTTAATTCTACCGCAATGTTTGGTCTACTGTTTAGCCCATGTGAAACATTTCTGCTGTATTCAATCATCAGACACGTCACCAAAATCAAACGAAAATCGTTTTAAAAAAACGCCCATTGAAAAAGTGTCAGTCCTAAATTTAACGAAAAAGGATTGAAAAGGGGAGGAAGCAGTTATTTGACGTTTTATTACGACAGTACTGTTAAGATCAGATTGGAATAAGACTTTCAAAAATTGTTATGTCTTAAAGAAGAGTAATATAATGGATTTTTTTTTGTATTTATGGTTTCTGTATTTTTAGGTTACCAGGTAATGTATTCCTACACGCCCAGTGATAAAATCCATTACGACCCAAAACTAAATCACGAAAATATATCAAATAACTCCCAAAATGAAAATCGGAGTCTCACATAGTCACACACATTTGCCTGTTTTTCTTACTTTATTTAATTTTGCAGTTCATCTTCAGTCAAGCCATCTCTTTTCTATTCATCATCTTATTGATGACATGTGACGACTGTTAGTTTTTCAGTTATGTTGTTCATCTACGTAAGTTACATGATGCAGGCACACACCACTTATTAGCTTACCTACCGTGATCAAATGTAAAACCAGTAAAAAAAAACATCATTACAATATAGTCAGTAAGGTTTAACGTGGACTAAACACTACAGAACCATTTTGGTGCCTAAAAACCTTACAGGAAAAGCTTGTTCGTGTGCCTTTCGTATTTTCACTTTGGTTTCGACTTCGGTTTATTTTTAGCAGCTGTAGGTAGCAACTACCCACAAGATGGCATTATTTCGTTACACTGGGTAATTTTGTTTCCTACAACAAAAATGGCAAAATCAACTTGCAAGAGATTTTTTCTTAATGTCAAGTTTCGTATTTGAACTATTTTTACAATCAGAGGCACATATTTTGGTGCCCCAGATACCTTACAAGGAGTTTATTTGCGGATCCTGGAGCACAAATTGGACCCCTTTATTTCTGTTATTTAATAGTGTAGTCATAGCACCAGCAAAATACCCGTTTGGCTGGAACACATTCAATTTACTTTGTCAATTTCATCAATATTAGGAGGCAGTATTGCAATGTCCTACCTACTACACTAGGACTTCATGCCTGTACACACGTTACACGGATTGGATATTAAACTTTCACAAACTGGAAAGCAGCCCAATACACAATAACCATTTAACATTTCGTTTAGCTTCCGTGAGGGAGTTCTGATGATGCACGAGCATCAAAGAATCGATTTTTACGAGGTCATTAAACTGCCAGAAATCAAAGCCTATCAAAACATAATACAAAGGGGATAGCTTCCGTTTACAATTGGGATTCAAGTGTAGATTCACCGCAAATTGAGATTCTACACATGACTACTAAATGATGCTTGCTTCCAGTGTTGTGAGGAAATTGATTCTGCTGTGTAAATAGTATCAAGAGTATTGTGCACCTGAGGGAGTTTTTATGGGTGCATAAAAGACTAATGACGAGACTAAAGACTAATATAAAACGTCAAATAACTGCTTCCTTGTATATTATAAGTGGAGGACAAATCTGTTTTTAACCTTAAAGTTTTAAAGCCTACAAGTATTTGTTGGGCATGAAACATGGCATAATACATACAAACCGTCAGATATTCAGGAAAATTAAATGCATTATGCATAGACTGTCAGGCCTCAATGTGTGACAATGCTGTTAGTACAGCAATAGTTAGGTTAATGACCTAGTAGTGAGGAGTACGTTTCATTTTGTTCAAACTTCAAGCCAAGGCCGACTGTGGTAGGCCGACACCAGTTTGGCGCATGCCAGGAAGTTAATGCGTCTTAGCATTCCTGTGTTAAATAACATTCTGACGATGTTGAATGCACTAGCCAGGAATTGGAAATACAAGATCCGCAGCTTCTCTCCCAAACAGCTTTTGATAATACGCAAGAGTTTACAACATGCATACTTCCACAACATACTGAAGTACACACATTTATAAGCTCACTTTAATAAACTAACTTCAAAGGTGGGGACCACCACAGCCACATAACTGTCATTTTCATAATCCCTAAATTCATGACACGAAGTTCATTTCGTTTTGCACTGATCATGTATACAGGTTTATTTACAGCGTATGGCTGAAAAGTCAGCCTTTCGTTGACCGTGAAAGACTGCATCTAGTTCAGTAGTAGCAACGTGGTTAGTTGGTACCCCACCTTTATACCAAAAAGTAACCCTTTTCGGTATAACTATTACTTTTGGTTGACTTAAAAGACTGCATCCTAAAAAGACTGTCAATACAAGTAATAGTACCTGCGGTTTATATAAATAAAAAGTTACCCTTGTTGACCTTGAAAGACTGCATCAAGGTCAGTAATACCTGCATGTTTAGTTGGGCCCCTCATCTTCATACCAAAGTGATCCTTTTGGCTGACCTTGAAGGACTGTATAAGGTCAGTCATGTGCGTGTTTGGTACCTCACGTTTCTATAAAAGAATTACCCTTGTTGGTCTTGAAAGACTACATCAAGGGGAGTAACAGGTACACGGTAAGTTGGCCCATCACCTTTATACCAAAAGTTTCCTTTTGCTGACATGAAGGACTGCATCAAGGTCAGTAGGCCTCTTACCGTCATACAAAAGTTCCCTTTTGTTGACCTTGAAAGACAGCATCTAGGTCAGTAGAGCTCTCACCTTACAAAAGTTCCCTCTTGTTGACCTTGAAAGACTGCATCAAGGTCTGTAA
>JAHWFP010140263.1:0-14303 GCA_023313725.1 Lithobius niger | reverse complement strand
ATAATACGCGTTGGTTAATTCGCGAAGCACGCAGTAAAAACTCGCACAACCATCCACGATGGGAGTGCTCGAAAAGTGATGCGGTTGGACTGGTGGGGGCGCTGACGTCGGTAAGGACGTGCAGCGCCGCCTGGCGGCAGTGGAGAAAAGCTTAGGGAGAACGTAAAAAATGGTGTTTTTAGTTCATAAGCGAGCAGTAAATAGCGTAAAAAGGTGGTTTTAGCATAATTACTGAAGGTAAGTATTTGCAGGAAGTAAGAAACTCACTGACCCAGATACTCACTGAGTCGGGATGACCCAGTGAGCCATTGACCTGGAATCGTAGTACGAGTTGTATTTTTATACCTATTTTTCTGGTTAAAACTATAGAGAGTGTTCTTAACGTGTGTTACCCCCGGAAATAGTTACAACTGGCCACGTGTGGCGTCGTGACTTAGCACGAGAGATGTAATAAGTATTAACAAACGATACTCCTTTGCCCGGTCCTCTTTTTATGCCACTCCTGGTATAAGTAAACAAAAAATCCATCGTACCATCCGGCTGCAGTGAAGACCAGTGTGCGGCCATCTAAACCGGCATTTATTTATTTATGCGCTCACAGTTTATTTTTTCTTCATCATCCGCATTGGGTAAGTAATGCGGGTTGGGAGATGAGGGGGGGGGGGCGACCCTCACCCTCCCCCGCCAAATAGGGCTTAAAAAAACGAACCGAGCGGCCATACATTTTTTCGCAGGGGAAGTAAAGGGGGAGGCGGAATAATTCCTTTCCCTCCCCGGCTCCCCGCTTACCCCATCCATTCCTCCAGAAAAAGTATTTATTCACGCCACTGTTCATCTGTATAAACCGTAAACTGCAAGTAGGCTCAAAAAAAGAAAGATAAACAAATATGATTAGTTCTTCTGTTGTTTATTTTGTTTGCTGGTAAATAATATACTATTTTTTTTTTAATCTACTTGGCGGCTTCGTACAGAACAGGCTGCGGCTGTTAAGACAGTGACTGATTCTTATTTTCTTTCGTTTTGTTTACGTAAACCGATAAGCTTTCTTGAACTTAAAAGCAGTTCAAAGTCAAAAGTAAATTGAAGGTGATCAACAACCGATTGCCTTTAATCATTTTTAATGCGTTTTTTCTTTTCTTTTCACAGTACTCGAAGATGGTTTGAAAGCAGCTTTTACGGAATGTTCCGTTCGAGTAGTTGACTGCCCAAATCTTAAAAATGAGCCATTCAATTTAGCAATGGAAGGTAGATATTTTTAACAATTATGTTTATTGTGTTTTTCATTTGAAGAACAATTTTTACAAAAAAAAAAAATGTTGGATGAGTATACTGTGCTTAGTACCTAGGGGCTTAATGTTGAAAAAAAATAATATTTTTCAAGTCGCTAAAATAGTTTTACAGTGGCTAAATTATCATTTTTATCAGAAGTTAAAAAAAAAATTATTTATATAAAAGATTTTAGCGACAAAGTTAGAAAAAAATAGCGAAAAATAATTTAACAGAAATTTGAGTGTTACGTAACGCTTGTCTTACTTTCCCCCTTCAATCATAGCAGATGGTAACACATTTGTTCAACCCGCCCTACCCCCTCCGGGCGTTACGTAATTTGTGAATGCTCCCTCAGTCGACTACTAGACCACAACATACTGACAGCCAATAGACTAGTGGACATATTGATAAAGGTCTGGTGGTGTACTGATTTGCCAATTCGCCCAAGCGACCACAGTTTGATTTTTATTTTTATTTTCTGCCGAACTAGTTTTTAACTGCGGTCCATTTTTTTCCCAGGTATCTGTGGCAAACCACGCATTGCAGATATCGGTGGTGAAAAACACTTGATGCCGTTACCAAAGAAAGATAAGGTATTTCATTTTTTTAAAAAAATAATTGTTTACTTTTGATAACCGTCTATTTTGCTTCTTTCTATTTGGAACTTTCATCTTTTTATTATTATTATCTGAGCCCACTAAAAGTTAATTCACTGGTTCTCAACAGTGCTTGTTCGGGTTTACGCTTAACGCATAGAACGTTTTTTTGTATGTCAGAGTCCAAAAAAATCCGTTCGCGTGTCGACACTTTCACCAAATACTTCCTGGATCCGATGACCATATCATCCCCGAGCATTCACATGATGGCCGAGATACGAAAACCTGAGAGATACGAATCTAATAAGATCTGTTCAACTGAAAACTAGGATCTTGGCATTTAAAAAATAAAGACTCTACTCCACAAGACCAGGGCACCCACAACGGGGGGGGGGGGGCCCCGCCCATCAGGTGGACCCACTGTAACCAGGCCCGGTCACTCAAATGAGCCCGCACGGCCTAAACAAATTTTTGATGACTATGAGTAATGTAGTCGATTGTGAATTTTTTTTTATACTTCTAACAAACAACATCTCCAATCCAACGCCAACGAGGACGGAACAGGAGCAATGTAGTGCAAGCCTGTCAGCTTGTTATGCAGAGAAGTCGTCAAACGTAAGCAGCTTGGATTAATGAATGAACCAACCCGTTAAGCACAATAGTGGCCGACGAATATTATAACATAGTGTAACCTTTTTTAAGATTTCAGTCGGGGAACGGGGGGGCCCGCTGTTTTAGTTAGTCCCGGGCCCCTTACTTAGAAGTGGGGGCCCTGCACAAGACTGTACTTCACAACAGAACTGGTGTGTGTGTGTGGGTGCTAAAAAAAAAAACCCGTTATGACTCGCATCTGAAAGATCGCGAATAAAAAATAAAAGCCTAGCGCTCGCATCATTTTTTTTTATTACCACACACTTAATTAAAGGTACATGCGTCCCTGTTGGCTTTCCTGTACGACTCAGTTTTGCGACATAAGTTCAAACGTATGTAAATGTTGCCAACACAGTCATTTTCTTGTGTTTTCTTTCGGGCGACATAATTTTGCGACATTAACTCTAACCTGTGTAAATGTTGCAAACGCTGTTCTCAACGGGTCGCACGACATAACGGAAGGATTTATGTCCCTTTAACAGGATATGCCTTCTTACTATATTCGAGCATCCAGCGTGAAGTAGCTTTTGCAACATTTTACATAAAGGTAAGAGTGAATGTAGGAAAACCGTTTCTCACAGAGAGAAAAATTGAGAAAAAATTAATGCCTTTGCAACATTTACACACGTGTAAAGTAATGTTGCCAAACTGACTACAAGGAAGCCAACCGGGAGGAGTGTACCTTTAAGTTTTAGCGGCCTAATAGTTTTATTTAAGCCCTAAACTATTCCTGACATGTAATCTTGCCATTTAGATTTGGAAACGTTGGTTCCCTAACTGTGTTTCTGATTGTTCTGTAATTTCGTCAGATTGAAAAAGGGGGAGGGATTCGCCACTTTTAAACTTTTTAAAATTGTAACAGGAGTACATAAAAAGGGTAGAACGGGGAGTGAAAGACAGTATTTTACATTATAGAGCATAGTTTCACAACAAAAAAACACGAGAACGACAGGTATACCCCAACAATGAAAATGGGCGAGCGTGTTAATGCTACACCTTATGCAATGAAGACAAAATAACAGGCGAAAAGAAGCAGCGTTCATAATGACAAAGCAGCTTGGGATCCCGAGTTAAAGGCGTCTGTCCGCCATTTCGATAGCGTTGCCCATATTCTAAATTTAGCATCCACGTTCCAGATTCTCCGTCATCCAATAGGCTGACGCGGGTCACGTGATCTCGTTTTAGTTATGAAAAAATCGCGCCACTGCTGCGAATAGTTTTGTTCCATTTGTAATTACCCGTATATTCTTTATATTGCTCGAAGATTCTACGGTGCAGCATGAAGGAGTTGAAAAGGTACCTTTAAATGTGACGAAGTGCAGCCGTCTCCTCTCCCCCCCCCCCCTTCCCGAATCCCATGTTTTGCAAAACTGTTCGAACATGACGATCCTTCGTTAGTATTTCGCTTTCTTGAGACCCGTACTCTTCAGTACAGAGCAAGAAAGATCACTAGAGAAAATTATAGTAATTAGCGACTTTGTCATAATTGGGCCATAACTTACATACTGTAAAAATTGTAATTAAAGCGACGTGGGAATAGAACACTAGCCGCGTAAAATGCGGAAGCCAGTAATGAGCTAACGTAATTTCGTGTGCATCTCATTAAATTCCGTCATCTATATGCGGACTAACTGCGCATGCATGACTGCTATGATAACTTGTGACGCGCTGGATTTTTTTAATTTTTTTTTAATGTCACAATACTAGAGGAAGCCCGCGCCTACGCACGGCTGGTGTTACATACAACACTTCCAATATTCTGGATGTTTCACCGAATTAAGTTTCTTCACTCCCATTTTAGCGCACACTGGCTAAGAAACGCCTTCACGATATTAAGTTTCTTCAATCCAATTTTTGCGCACACTGGCTGACAAACGCTGACTTTCGTTCACTTCGCTCACTCAATCAGCGCATCCCATGGCTCAAATCACTGTATGCACCGTTTAAAAAATTGGCATGCTCAAGCATCGTTCCCGGGCACAACGCAGCCCGGACCCGTTTTCCCGTTTGCCCGGAGCTCAGATCTGAAAGCCTTCATCTGCGAATTAAATAAGCCATAGCATCGTTTCCAGCTGCCAATTTGAGTCATTTTCCCCATCAACAATCAACGGTTTGGACGATAGTTTTCAATCCTTAGCACGTGCACCAAGAATTGTTAGTCACCGTAGCAAAGACATTACTACATTACATTGTGGCTTGTAGGCTCTAGTAAGACTGAATAAATAAATAAATTAGACATTACTACGACTGATAGACTCCTGTAAGATAAAATCATATCAAAAACCAAAACTGGTAAAAGGGGGCCGCCAAGTTCCGAAAGCTTCGGCCCTTAAAAGTAGTGGTATCAACACACCAAAACATTCGCCAAGTTAATCGCACCGCTTAATAGTTCGAAGGTTAAATGAACACTAGAAAATTGCTACTTTCGGTAGCAATGTTCAAGTTTTCATTTAACGTCCAATGTATTATTCCGTACGATTAAGTTGGCGAATGTTTTGGTGTGTTGATATCACTTCTTTTAAGGGCCGAACCATTCGGAACTTGGCGGCCCCTTGTACCAGTTTTAGTTTTTGATATGATATCTCTCCTTTTTTTTAAATTGTGTTTTGATCCAACTCCACTACCGTGAGGGGAAGGGGGTGGACTCAAGGGTTAAGGGAAGGGGGATTGACACGATTAATAGCCATGTTCAGCAATTAATTTCGGGTGTTCATTTGTGGTTTCCCTCATTAATTTTACCCGTATTCAACTTTGACAATATTAATATTTATTGTTATTTATTTTTTCATTGATGATGCATTACTCTCTTTTGGTTCTCTGACGAAGATCTACGACCTGGACAAGATAGCCGAGTTGATTGGTTTGCCGGGAGCCTTGCTGATCGGAGCTGGGGCTGGTCCACATCACCTTGTAGGGGTAAACTGCGAGGTATGTAAGTCAGTAAATGATAAATCTGAAGGAAAATGATTAATTACTGCATAAAACCCGACACCGTCTTTTAGGAGTAATTAATTACCGAGGGGGCGTGGAGTTATGAGCAACGAATAAATGAACTTGCAGCCATTTATGCAATGCGAATCGACAAAAAAGGGGGAAAAAGTTGAATAAAGTTATAGCTCTGTCTTGTCTGACGTTGGGAAGTAGGTCGTGACTTTCTCTGTTGGACGTCACACACTGCCCAACGCGCAGCTTGGTACAAAATCGAATGCATTAAGCAAAATTCATTGGATTTGTCTCATCCGGCAGTGGCTTTCCCTGTTGGCCGCAGACGTGTGCGCCGGCAACAGATTCTTCGGCGGCGGCAAATATCAACGTTTTTTCTTACGCCGATATTCAGTGGGCAGGGGTGACTTTCAAAAATGTCAGGCAGTGGCGGCGGCGTTGGCAACGTTCCCGTAAATTAGGCAGATATAAACCGAACATTTTCTTCATTTGCCGAAAAATATTTACTGTTTTCAATCACTACAGATCACAATGATTTATAATTTTGATTGTTGTTAAAAAGAAACGTAACAGACAACAATTTGGTTGTTTGTTGGAGCAGCAGCGTAGCCACACGGTGGAAGGGTGGCAGACTGGCTCGTGAAGGGGGGGGGGGGGGGGAGCTTGGCGAGTTTTCTTTACATTGAGCTGCCGGGCCCACCTAACGTAGCTGCGTTACTGGATGGATAATTATTGTTTCGTTTCAAAGCTTGTAACGACCCTCTGTACTACAATTGTTAAAAACACTGGCACGCCGTGAAAGCAACCTGGCCGTGGCATCTGGTTTTCGGCCAATGGTGTGGCGCGGCTGCGCACACGTCTGGGTGGGCGTCGCACACAGTACCTTCCGAACAGAGCGAACAGAACGCATCACTGTTAGAGACAGTTAGGCTCCAAACTTGACGTCGCGCGTGCACAGTAACGTTGCGTCAGCCGTTTAGTGCCTTCCGGAACTGTAATCACAGCGCAGCAAAATCAACAAGCTCAACAGAGCACTCGTTACGTCAAACCTTTAACGTGACCAGCCGTGGGCCAGGCGCGAGCAATGCAAAATTGCAAACCATTTCGGGGAGGTGGTTGCGGGTGTTTGCCAGTAGTGGAGTTTTTGAGCATGCGCTAGGTACCAGAAACAGATTCATCGCTGACATACAGGGCCTTCGAAAACCACAAGCCAAACTCAACCAAACTCATCCAGTCTGGAGGCAGAGCGACGTTTGTTCATGGGCATTCTTTTGTGTTAACGGTTCCAAACTGTCTCCAGATGGTTGCGTTTGGTTGAGTTTGGAAATTGGATTGGTAGTTATCGAAGGCGCCCGATGTTTGACGTAAGCAGGCCATATCAAAACGACTATAATAGGGAATGAGCTGAACTACCACCAACAGTGGTGCGTTTGGTTCGTTCTGTTCGGTGCTTTAGGAAGGTACTGCTTGTGTCCAATCCAATATGCCTTTGGACTGAAATAAGACATTTCACTAGCTTTGTCTCAGCTAGCCGTGGCTTTCCCTGATGGCATTATAAGGGGACCAGTCAGAGAATAGACCCTTAAATAGCTTTACGTTACTTCTAACAACTTTCGTAAAAGCCACACTGAAACTATACAAAATTTGCTAGCTTTATCTTCACCGGCCTTTCACATAAAAAAAATCGTAACTGTAAAAGTCAGGGTGATTACTTATCTGTGAAAGCATTAGGCCCTAGGCCAGTTTTAGAGACGAGTCATTCCTCAGCTGTGATTGTTTGCCTGGTAGCAATGATTTGTGTGCTCATCGATACAATGTTTTACTCCTCTGTCTTCTTTCTTCCTCAGCTATTCCTATTCCTCAGCTAAAAATACAAAAACGAACTCGTTTTGATACGGAGGTGAAGGAATATCAGGAAAGTAACACCGTGTGGGAAACCACGGGTACCATAGGTTTCCCGTGGGGCCTATAGGTTAGGCCCTCCCGTTTTCCCGATGGCCAGTAAGTCCCTGAGTGGATCATGTTAAAAGTTATTCGATGCGTTCTGTCAAGACAGAGCACCAAGAAGATTTAAGCTGTGGTTTTAAACCTTTCAAAAAGGCATTAGTAGGGCACATATTTATTAATTTCTGTGGTGCGTTGTCCCCATCATCAGACCACGCCCTATTTAAATTTATTGCTTTCTGGTTAACGAATGATTTGTGAGAACAATTCGCTGTCTTTATGCAGCGTCCATTATACTTGGGGGCTGAAATATAAAAAATGGAATTAATAATCAATGAAATACGTGGATTTGTGGCAGTAAATGATTCTTTTGCAGGATAATCCAATTCTAAAAAATGTATGTTCATATTTGTATTGTTTCAGTTTATGGTAAACGTGCAAACGAAAAATGGAGAGGAAAAAGGATTTAACAACTCGTATATTTCCAAACTAGGCGCAAAGGTACGTATATAATAAAAGACTTGATTGCCAAACTAAAAGGTAATTGGGGAAGGAAAAGGTCCGGGAACACTAACAACCATCCCCAATGAATTCAATCTGCGCATTTCCAATGAATCCAACTTTAGGAATTTAAGTCGTTGTCCATAGTTTAACTTTCACAGTCTTTGTATGTCTCCACTGGACCGATTCGATCTAATCAATGCCCTTTCACAGGCATGGTGACCAAACCTGGCTAACATACTCAAGCACAGGAACGCACATACACCTTGTAAATTTATTGTGTATTTTTTAAAGTGTTCCAGTAGTATTTTTTAAAGTATTTTTAAGTATTTTTGTAAGCAGCCTATTCGCAAGACCCTCACATCGATATTTTCGATAATCAGAGTTGCATAGCAAAGTTAAAGACACACTGAGTTCTTGCGCGAGATGTTTTTATCAGCATGGGGATTGTAACAAGTGTTTGAGGAAAATGATCAACTTTGCAGTTTGAGAAAAAAAATATGTATATCTAAACAAGGCTGAAGTGGTATTTGCATGGGGAATGTGACACGTTGCATTATAATTAAGTCGGAGGGACCAAGAAGAAAAAATTATTTGATAATACCATACATGGTCAATTATCGGCTATAATACCACAAGTACTTCTTATGAAATCGATAATTTGTGTGTTTTAGCACGAAAAACTTTTCCAGATTTATGTCGGTCTCTGGAAATTTGCTGGAAAGGAATTGAGTGCTAAAACGCACAAATTATCGATTTCATAAAAGCACGAGTGGCATTCCGTGTGAGAATTTTTGTTTTCCTTTCACAAAACGATTCTAAGTAGTAACTACGATTTGTGGTTTCGATTTAAGATTTTGCTTTTGGGTTTACGAAGTAACTTCCATTTACGATGTTTAGTTTTACGATGTTTACGATGTCTTTCTTCTATTTGGCATAGCGACACTATCCCCTATCGTATTGAGTCATCCTACCTGTCAATTCGTTTGCTTCAGCGTTGGTATTTCGTATTAATAGGCCTAAACCTCATTTTTATGCTGCTCGAAAACGATGTTAAAGTGTAAATCTCCGAATCTTGATGAGAAGTGGCTTCGTGTTAAGCCCGACGATTCACGTAAGATATGTCATTGTCCTAGTGTGGGCATAGTGATAATGAAAGCAAACCGTTTCCTCTAAGTGAGATATAATGGATAGATCTGTGGTTTATGTTTGTCGATGACCAACAAACGACGAATACAGCTTTGGTTTATATAATTATAGAGTAGAAAGGTGTGGCCTTTTCAGTGTAAATTGCAAGGTACTCGTTTTGCAGGAAGAAAGCAAAAATCCTCAGTTGTATTACCTTGAGTCATGTTAAAGGATGTGCAGCTGATTTATTTACATATTTATTCTGCAATAGTCCGTTTTAAATATCGTAAAAAAAAATTCATCTACCTTGGTCGTTGGACATTGCTAAAACAAAAATGTTGTCGTCGTCGTCGCTTTGTAGCTCGTAATAGCTTCACACCAGTGAGATTTCAAAGTGAAATATGTGCCATTATCTTTCCATTAGCAGCCAACAATACAGAATGTTTTCTTTTTCACAGTCTGGAGAATACGAATTATTTCAGCTGCCGGAAAACCGTGAATCTGCCATTTTGACGAACGTGTTAGCGTGTGAAGGGAAGCCAGGAAAGGTAAAACTATTTTTCTGCAAATTGTTTTTGATTCGTTATCTTAGTTACAGGGAGTTTTAACAACAGTCTGGTCGTGAGAAGTTCTCTTTTTCTTCTCAAAGTCATTATGCAGTTTTTCAGTCGTCAAGATAAGGTTTCTTGTCATGTAGGAGACTCTGTATCTCTCTGATGACATGACACTATCTCTTTTGAGTAACGCTCAAGTTAATCAGATCTACGTCCTGTGAATCAAATTTCCCCCTACCGCCAATGATCTCCCCCCCCCCCCCTTTCTAATGGTCACCTCTGTTATATTCTTCCATTGTTCATGTTCATGGTAGTGGAAATAAATAAGGCTCAAGGTTGTCTCGAAGCTGCTCCTTCGAGAAGCATGCTGTCCTGAGAAGCTTTTCCCAATGTTTTCCCACCTACCAGCCGCCGCTGCTACTGCTGCTGTTGATGGCACACATCTCCGACTACTGCCTAACATCTGTGAGATTATTTTGAGACTGAATTGATCGATTGTCCCTTCTTGGCAGTAGTAATGGACCAGTGACAAAAACTCCCTATTTACTCAAGCTATAGCTGCATGGTGCACTGGATATACGCAGAGGTAAATATATTAACGTACTTTGTCGAGCCAATGCTGTGAGAGCGGATTGCTTGGGCCTAAAATGTGCAATTGTTTGGATTGTTGACAGCTGCTGCAATTCCGATTTTAGGCTAAAATCCGCTATCACAGCATCGGCTTGACTAAAGACGCCGTTGTTTTTTACCTAACGGCCAGGGTAGTGTGAGAAGCTAGCATACTCCTTCAGCAGCTGTGGGAGCTATTCTGGTTAATTCTGAACAATCTTTTGGCCCCTACGATGATCGGTGGTTCCCGGTTCGAATCCCCGATTGGCATTTTCCTTTACCAGATATTTCTTCTTCTCAAAAAGTCTGGTAATGTTCAAAATTGAGCTGGTTCAGCCACATGAGCCTTAAATTGCTTCGTCTGACTTGAGGCTTAAAGAAATAAAAAAAATAAAAAAAACAGTGTTTTTTTCATCCAGTGTCCCTTGCAACTAGCCAGACGATCGGCTTCGATGTCTCCGTAGCCAATACGGCATTAGTGTCGCGTCACGTGACTACCTTGATCTATAGCGCCAAGAGGCTAACCAGTATTAATGTCTCAACACCAACTAATTTACCGACTGGACTATAGCAACATGAAAACTAAACGTTTTAAAAATTAATTGTATTCCTCCATTCCCATCGTAGACCGAGTCAGTCTTCGTTCACTCCTTGATTCTTACAGGTCACCCTTTATGCTACTCCTGGTAATAATAATAAATCCATTTCAGGTTTTGGAAGTGAAAGCGTCTCGTCGAAAACAGAAAACCAACCTCATCTCTTGCATGCGTCAAGCACTCATCCGAAAGTATGGAACGCTCCCCGTCGGATTGGGTGGCGCATTTCTTATTCAACGCGGGAAAGCCAAAATCCACATTATGGTGCGTCGTTATCCCTTAATACATGTCAACTTCCAAGTGTTTTTTTTTTATTTATTTTTTTAACAGCACATTAATTTTGATTTAAAAAGATTTTAAGTTTACACACAGTAGTTCAGTAATTTTTCCTTACGATTTTGATTCTTACGGTGTTAATTAGTGATGTTAATCTGTACAAATCGGTACTTTTCGACCCGGAGTTTCGGAAACTCACAGCATCCACGGCAATGCCATGAGTGTTTTCGTATGCGTTTTAAAACTTTTGCGAATCCAGCTTTCTACTCAATGTTTGCTCATTTTATAGGTTCAAATTAAAAAAAAATTTGGTAATAATGTTATTATTTACCCTTTATTTTTCCTTTTACCCTTATTTACTCTTTTTACCATTTTTTATCTTCGTACCTTTATCTTTCATATATTTTTACCCTACAATTTTTACCCTTATTCACCCTTATTTACTCTTTTTACCATTTTTTTTTATCCTCATACCTTAATTATCCTTCATATATTTTTACCCTAATGTACAATTTTTTACCCTCATTCACCCGTATTTACTCTTTTTTGCCCTAATTCACCATTTTTTTGCTCTTATTTACCCTTATTCAACCTTTTTTGCCTTTATTTACCATATTTACTATTTTTTACCCATATTTACTCTTTTTTTGGCCTTATTTACCCGTACTTACTCCATTTTTTTTACCCTTATTCACCCATATTTATCCCTATTATGTACCCTATTTACCCGTATTTACCATTATTTACCCTTTTACTTTATTTAGCCGTTATTAATTAATTTATTTGCGGTTTATGGGCTTATTTGTTCTTTCATTCAGTGTTATTGGTTTGTATAATTATTCTATGTTAATTAATTATTCAATTAAATAATTAATTAATATAAAAATAATCTACACTTTTATTTTGAAAAATCCGTTTGGTGAATTACTTTGAAAAGACCACTTCATATTGAGACATCATTCATTATCAATCTAGGTACAGCGAATTTTCGACAGTTGTAGTATCGATCCGAACACTTGTAGCCAAAGCTTTGTTGCTTGATGAAGACAGAGGTGTAGTGGACTCGTCTTTATAATTTGGCTTGTCGAAATTTGCAGCACCGTGATTGATACTTAATCTTTATGTGTATAGCGTTTGTTGTTTCAATTTCCCTTTGTTTACTGTTTCATTTACATTTTCGTTTGTAATTCTATCTTTTATATATACTTGGTTATAAGTGTTTAATTGAACTCCTACACGGAATCCTGTCGGGGGACTTTCAACAACAAAATGGAAGTTTTTCACCATCAACAACTTTTCTTGTTTGCAGCCCGATTTTTCCACTACCCCGATAGAGCCCCAAGAGGTTGAAAAATGGCTCCGGTTTTTCACTGTGGACGCTCCTCTGGTCTGCCTGAGTGTGTCTGTATCTCACGACCCAGTAAGTGTTAAAACATCTTAATTCATTTTAAGACTAAAAAAGAATTCAAATGTATTTGTTTGCGTAAACACTTTTTACGCAAACGAAAGTAAACGGGAATTGATTTCCTGTTTGAGTATACCTATATAATCATTCGTTAAAGGGACATTCGGCCTGCCTCATAACATTCCGCGTGCAAAATTACAGCTACGCGCAGATCGTCATCCGAGCAATTACAGCGCCAAGGTCGGCTGGGGTGGTAGCTGCGTTCCTCGCATAGCTGCTGTCTCGGTTGGCTTTGTAAATAGTACACGAGACAGAATCAAGTCAACGATTGTGTCGTCACAAACCGAAATGATTTTCGTATTTTAAAATCACAATTTATAATTTTCTAGGCTAGTGTCTTATAATTTTGCTTCGGTGATCTATTGGAATAATTAATTTTAATTTTTAGCGCACTAGTCTATTAGATTTTACATCTCATGGTAATTATTATAAAAATTAGTAGATGTACACACAGAGATGAAACGTCATGATTATTGTACGCGCACAATGCATCATTTAGTGACGGGTCGTTCTTAAGTATAGTTAACAATATTCAACAGAAAATCTCCTAGAAGCCACATTTTAAAACGGTTTTTTAGCAAGGGAAACACTAACGGTAAGTAAATAGACCTTTCGGGCCGTACTTGATGTGGTGGATCGAGAAAAATGGCGCTGGCAGGTATATCCCTTTAAGATGTCCATTCGTGAAATGTGCATGTGTGATCGCTTTGATAAACTTAAGAAATTTGACAGGCTGTTTTCCAAGATCTTACAATTTTTAGTCAGTGACATGTTAGCGTAAATCCATTCCCTGTTTACAGCATACGAGTTCAGAAACTCTGGTCGCAAGTAAATGCTTGATAAACGATCATAATTTAGAATTGAGAAGACAGACAGCACCCTCTTTCCTCCGGTTTGCTAATAGTTTTTGCGTTAGGCTTAAAGTGAATGAAAAGGCAACGTTGCAGTCGAGACCAGAGCCGTGACTGGCCTCTAGGCTTGGCAAAATGCTTAAAATGATGTGGATGACAACTCATTCGTGCCCTTCAGTATTGGGGTTTTACAAAAGAGTTTTCTAAAATCATCCGTCACGTGTATTCGTTTCATGGCCTAATTTGGGCCAGAATTGACCCAACTATGTGTTGTTTCGGGTCTTTTTCCGAAACCGGATCTCGGTTCTGCTGGCATCAAGACCCTGTAGATGCCAGTACCGAAAACATTAAACTTTTAGAAATTCAAAAATGTTAGTGGTTTCATACTAACGTTACACACGACCTTTAGCCAACCTTTTAGCAAATCTGATTTAATCCAACCACCCAGTACAACCCAATAAGTAATTTCTTTTGTGATGAATTGCAGATTTCAGTCGTGACGTGTACAATTTTACAGTTTCCTCCTGCTTGTACAGTGGGGCAGTCGGAGGTAGGGAATGGGCGGGGACGAGCCCTCCCCCCCCCTACCCAATGAGCCTAAGCTAGCAGTAAAATTTGGTAAAATCGTACAATGAAAGCATTAACTGCAATTGAACAAATTCTGACGAAAATTGGTAAACAAAACAGCATCTGGGGACTGTATTGAAGCTATGATGGACATTTTGTTCATATCCTGTCAATGCAGTTTCATTTCTGTTTTAAAAATTGGTAAACAAAACACCCTTCGTGCAGCATTTGAGGACTGCAGTGAAGCTATGATGGGTGTTTTGTTCATATCCTCTCACTGCAGTTTCATTTCTTTTCTGAAAATTGGTAAACAAAACACCCTTCACAGCATCTGGGGACTGCAGTGAAGCTAT
>JAHWFP010140261.1:0-14512 GCA_023313725.1 Lithobius niger | reverse complement strand
ACAAAAAGGCGCCAGCACGTGCGGTGGGCGTCGAGAAGAGGGACGCATGCTCCGTTGTGCGCCCGGATGCAGATGAATTGTAAACCGGAAGCGACAGAGCAGGAACGCAGTAAATGAGTCAATGGCCGTATGAGGGCTCTCCTTTTCTAGTGGTTTTGACAAGGGGGGTGGGGGTGGAGGGCACATAAAACATTATTAAATTAATATGAACTCACCTTAATTGACGCTGCACGCGGAATTCCCACAATGTTGAAACGGAACTTCGTGTCACCACAGCATTCCTAATTGGATTAACGTTTTGGTAGCTATGTTCAAGTTTTCATTTATCGTCCAAAGTATTAGTCGGTGCGATTAACTGGGCGAAATTTTTGGTGTATTGATATCACTCCTTTGAAGGGCCGAACCATTCGGAACTTGGCGGTCCCTGTTACCAGTTTTGGTTTTTGACACGTTATCACTTCTTTTTTTTTTTAATTGTGTATTAGACTCAACTCAGCTAGCCTGCAGATGTGTAATAAAGTGCCATGTCAACAGTAGCTTGAGTGGTCATTTTTCTAATATTTTAATTTCATATCGCTCCTATGAGAGGCTGCCGAACCATTCTCAACTTAGTCGCCTCTTTTTTTATTTTTTTTTTATTTTTTGTATTTCATTCATATCACTCCTTTGTGAGGCCTAGCCATTCTCAACTTGGTGACCTCTTTACTTGTTGGCTTTATTTTGATACTTTGTTTGTTTTTCGTGAATTGGACGTAGACAATTTCTTTGACAACGTTGTTCAGATTTGTGACGACACACTAGCATGTGTCTAGATACGTACGTCAGTATACACGTTATCTTTGTCCGAACTTTAACCGTCCAATCAGAGACGATGCAGACAATACTAACAATGGTTATAACAATACTTTCGTATTTACGCGCCCTCTCACGCCGTTCTCGCTACACCCCACGGCTGTAAACCAGAAAAGGTATGCAGTTTCGTATCGTACTGCAGCTATTCGTCAAATTTCATAGTTGAAAGCCCTCCCGCTATCTGGATATCGGTGACTAATCACCCTATGGGAATTAACATGGGAATGAGCAGACTAGAATATTATTAGAAACTAGTAACACATTTGCAACGTTATTGAGGGTCAAATTTTGCATTAAAAGTTACTTAGCTGACATTCCTACACAAGTTAATTTTTGTCAGGTGGGTCAATGCTTTCTATTTTACCACAATTTAAGCTTTTTTGCCGCACTATTATTTTCCCCCAAGTACCTGAAATGTGCCAAACTATGCTTCGGGATATTTGACACTGATGCTATGGCGTCGCGCTACGATGGTTCCTTGACAATTGAATTGATGTGATGTTTGTTGGCTAACTTGGCGCGACATACTAGCGTGTGTCGAAATTGCTAATGCTCGTCTTTTTGTCCAGTCTATTTTCTGCAGTTCACATTTCGTATGGAGTACAACATGAATTATAGAGCAGTGACATTTGCCGCCATATTGGCACCAGTATGGGTTTTGGAGGGCATAACTACAAGGTGCACTACATAAAAATGGAGGGAAAAACAACGAAAGAGCGGATTTCTTAGGCTTAAAATAATGTGGTTTTCTCCAACAACAAAAACCGCGCGTTTTAGGTCTAAGAAATCACTCTTCACAGCATCGGCTTCAGTATGACGCCCTTCTGTTTCTTTCTGAAGTGTCCCTTGCAGCTAGCCCATTAAGGCTCCAGCATAGAGTTATATACAATAATACCACGTCGTGTAATCGCTCTATTCTTGCACTATTAATCAATTTCTGAGTTGTACTACCAAGTGTCTGGTTTTATGAAGTGTTTCGTCTCCATGAACTGTTTTGGAAACCCGTGAAGAAAATTCTGCAGGTATTCTGCAGTGGCGTAATTTTTGATACCCACCCGTATTTTTGTGATTTTTTTTTTATCTATATGAAGCCTATTTAATGAATGAACGTCGTAATATTCTCTAACAGGTTTCCATGTTTAAATGTTTCAAGATGCAAGTCAACATTTTGAATTTTGTGAGCTACGCACCTTTTGATAAATTGAAACTGTCTCTATTTTTAGTAAACCTAAAAGTGTAAATGTGTGTAATTTCTGAAAGCATGTTAGAGTTTAATAAATTCATTTATTAAATTACTTTTATCCTCACGTTCCTTATTGTGTTTCTCAAGCCAACTCAAAGTGTATAAAATTAAGATTTATGAATTCAAGGTGTTATTGATTTCAGCTCTTTCCCTAGCGTTATTGATCATACCCCGAGACAACAACTGCCGTGGCCTGATACTGTTGCTAAATTGACGTTTGAATCTAAGTTGTGGAAATAAACACTCTCAAAAGTCCTCCACAATCACCTTTAAAGGGCAAGTGGACTTAATTGATTAGAGCAGTTGAAGTGCTGTTTCGTATGATTCTTCATTATTGTGCACGCAGCGTATCTTGAGTCCTGCTGGTATTTTACGAGAGCTTACATCTTCCTGGAGGGAGCGTCTTTAATCGACGGCTGCCATTGTTTTTGTAACCATCCAGGATATCAACAAGGTGCTCTGCTATCGAAAACATACAATCGATTATCTTTATTCGTTCTGGGGCGAACTCAAGATAGGCCGCGGACACTATAGAAGATATAGTTTAGATAATATTAAGTATGACTGCCGATCTTATTAAGCTTGAAGGGTTTGACTCTAGTACTGAAAGCCGGTCCTTGTATGTACTATGAAAGAGCTGTATTGCATTTTAGTGCATTTGATGTTCCTACTACTAAAAAGGTACCAATATTACTATGAAGTATAGGGGAGAAAACATACACTGTGGTCAAGAATTTGTGCTCTCCCGCTGAGCTTAGCTCGAATACCCTAGCAAAAATCACCACCTTATTAAAGGGTAACCTAGACCCGATTCTGAGTATTATCTCTGAGCGCATTAAATTTCAAAAGCGCGACCTGGTTTCAGGGGGAGTTAATTTCCTCCTGCAGTAGTGAGCTTAGGAGACGAGCAGCCACATGTAAATTTGATTCATTCTTAAAAGTAGCTTTACGTGATAGATTATGTGCCGGTCTTATGGATTTGGAAACTCAGAAGGAACTCATGGCTGTGATGCATGTGAAACAGCCGTCGTGTTTGAGAGAGATGAAAAGAATGTAGCTGGGTTTCATGCTGTGTCCTCAACTTTTCAGGTTAAGAAAGTAAAGGCGCTAAGCCTAAGAAGGGTTTACTCTGTCATTGTTGTGGCAAACGAGATCATGTGAGACATACGGTACCTTCCTAAACGACCAAACAGAGCGAACCAAACGCACCACTGTTGGTAACAGTTTGGCTCATTCCCTGCTAATATCCGTGTTGATGCGGCTTGATTGACATCAACATCGTCAGCGATGAATATGTTTCGTCAAAACTGTTACGTCGCGTGTACTCAAACCTCCACCCCAGCAAACCACCTTCCTGAGATGGTTCGCAATTTGGCATTGCTCTCGCCTGGTCACATCTATTTTCAATCCTGGTCAAATCCATTAGCCAGGTCAGATCGCGGTGAAGGCACGACGTATCGAATACTCTGTGCTGAGCTTCTTGAGCTGTATTGTAGTTTAGGAAGGTACTGAACGGCTGACGCAACATCACTGCGCACGCACGACGTCAAGTTTGGAGCCGAACTGTCTCTAACAGTGGTGCGTTCTGTTCGCTCTGTTCGGTGCTTTAGTAAGGTATTGCCAGTTGTAAATATAAGGTTATGTCTATAAAATTTGTTAAACAGGATCGAAAGCCTATGGCTCAAGATGGATTAAATAAACACGGATGCAAACCTATTTATGTTGCTTTTTGGACTTATATGTCACGCTGCCTGAGCGGGGAATCGAACCCACGACCTTTGATGACATAGGTCGACTCCCTCAAACCCTCGGCCTTCGATTTCAAAAGTCGTGGGTTCGATTCACCGCTCAGGCAGTCTGCCATAGAAGTCCAAAAGGCAACGTAAATAGGTTTGCATCCGTATTTATTTATGTAAAATTTGTGGTAGCACAGCTTATTTGAAAGCACTCTGTCCAATCTCGTAAAGAAATATCACAAGTGTGAAAAAAAGAAACACCATATAAGCAAGGTAAAAAAAAGCAAATTATGCTCATTTTGTTAAAAATCCTGGATCATATCCAGAGAATTCAGATTCTGGAACCAGCCTTTACGTAAAATGTGTGGTTTAACTGTAAAAGGGTAGAGAAATGCCAGTTGGACTATTAAGCCTATACTTAATGGTGTAAAAGTGGAGTTTGCAGTAGACAAAGGTTAAAGGATCTTTTACATTGAAGTGTACAACTCATTATACAAGGGAGTTAAACTTAAGAATTTACAACCGAATTCACATCCTTTCGTCCACCATCTTGTACACCCAAAACTAAAAAACTCGCCCTCCAATGGCACAAATCCCTCCAGGTGACAACAGCACTAGCGAATAAAGATCAGTGGTCACGCGCGCGAGTTTCAAAAACAAACAACAACTGATCCGAAGCAGTAGAGTGTCCAGAACGCAGGAAGCCTGATGAAGAAGAGTCAGCATTTGAACACATAACAACTAGTGTTTAAATGACTATCGAAAATTTGCAGCAACGTAAATTGTTTGTGAATCAATATTGAAGTTCGAGTATTTTCTTAAATCATACGGTACCTTCCTAAACGACCAAACAGAGCGAACCAAACGCATCACTGTTGGTGACAGTTTGGCTCATTCCCTGCTAATATCCGTGTTGATGCGGCTTGATTGACGTCAATATCGTCCGACAGCGATGAATCTGTTTCGTCAATACTGTTACCTCGCGCATGCTCAAACCTCCAACCCAGCACACCACCTCCCTGAGATGGTTCGCAATTAGGCGTTGCTCTCGCCTGGTCACATCTATTAGCCAATCCTGGTCAAATTCATTAGCCAGGTCTGGTCGCGGTGAAGGTATGACGTATCGGAGACTCTGCTGAGCTTGTTGAGCTGTATTGTAGTTTAGGAAGGTACTAAACGGCTGACGCAACATCACTGCGCACGCGCAACGTCAAGTTTGGGGCCAAACTGTCTCTAACAGTGGTGCGTTCTGTACGCTCTGTTCATTGCTTTTTAGGAAGGTACTGAAAGACATAGGTTGTGAAAACGCACTGGTTTACTATGCCTGGAAGAAATTCTATCAAACAAACATGCGATATAACACCATCTTGCCACAACTTATAAACCCAGTGTATAGCACCACAGCCATCTTGAAAACAACCGTAAGTTAATTCAAACCTGAGTATACTTAACTAACTTATGTTAATCTAGTGAATAAATAAATCAATAAGGTAATCTGCATAACAGACCTAAAAAAAGCTAAGAGATACAGTTTGAGGTGTATGTGTTGTGGTGAGACCTTGTTCCATTGCGACAAGAGTATGATTCTATTAAAGGCACATAACTCCCTCCGGTATATTTTAACAGTTTCACTCGATACATTACCGGAAATAGTTTTATATAAACTGATTAACCTTTCATTTGCTGGTCTAAGGGTACGATGCAGATGTCAGTAGTGGCGCGTGAATGTTATTAGGCTTGTTTTAAACGGCTCGGTCCGAGCGGTATATAACTTCCGCCACACCGCTGGCAAGCCGCGGCCCTGGAGGAAGGATAATTAATTACTCCTTCGCTCAAGTTTGCGACTTGGTCGTACGATGTGTCACGTTGCAGCGGCCCCGAAATGAGTATGACTAGTGTCGTGGAGCAATGCGCGCTGCGGTCGTTTGAACTATAGTTTAGCGTAGGTGACGCAGAGTAAAGCGGCCAGAACGGAGGGATTTATGTGCCTTTAAACGAATTACGATTAGTGTACTAGTTGTAGTTCTCTATTACACGTATGCTTTATTCTTCCCTGCCGGCACTTACACTTCCATACTGCCGGCAGAAAATGAAAAATGGGCATGCCATCTAGCGAATTTTGGGGGAAATAGATTTCAACAGTTTACTTAAAAGGGAAGACACCATTCTTCCTTCACAGAGCAGTTTTTAGTAATATTGAGTGCACAGCTTTTATTTGCACAAACAGACCATCCTTCTAACTTTAAAGTGTTTTACTTCCATGAAATACCACTGATGTGGATTTAAAATCAGGAAGATGCCTATTGTCACGGTCATGGCCCCCACAATGGAGGAAGGGGGGGGGGGGTCAGGTGGACCCACTGTACTCGGACCCGGTCACTCAAGGGGCCCGCACGGCCCTAACAAATTTTTTTTCTCAATTACGAGTTTTCCCGACTATGAGTAACGTACTCGATTTGTGCGCATTGTGAATTTTTTTATACTCCCCGCAAACAACAACTCCAATCCCACAGCAACAAGCACGGAGCAGGAGCACTGCAGTGCAAGCTTGTCAGCTTGTTAGGCAGGGAAGCCACCAAACGTGAGCAACCCGTCTTAACGAATGAATCAACCCGTGAAGCACAGTTGTGGCCGACGAATATTATAACACAGTGTAACCTTTTTCCGATCTAAGTCAGAAAAGGGGAACCCGCTGTGGGAGCCTAACTTTGATGTGGGAACCCCGGTCATGGTCCTAGTAGGTGCAAATTAGTAGCTGTGACTTATTGTAGGTATTTTTCAAAGAATGTGTCGCACTAAACTAGTATGTAATTGCAAAAACGGCTGTGGGCGATGGTTGGGACCTGATACCAGGAAATCGAACCGTTATTTTTTTCGGTTCGGTTTCCGGTTACGGTTCAGGTCTACTTAAAATTTCGGTTTGGTTACGGTTCGGTTCGAACCGTTTTTATTTTTTGGTTTTAACCAGTTATAACCGGTTACGATATGATGCTACTTCTGATTCCCAAAGGGCATGTTAAAGTGCATGGACTGTGGGCAGCAGCCTGCCCCACTCATGCCTTTAACGACGGCATCTCTAGCAATAGAGCTGTGACACGACGTAGTATTATTGTATATAACTCTATACTGGAGCCTTAATGGGTTAGCTGCAAGGGGCGCTGCAGAGAGAAACAGAAGGACGTCATACTGAAGCCGATACTGTGAAGAGTGATTTCTTAGACCTAAAACGCGCGATTTTTTTGTTGGAGAAAACAACGTTATTTTAAGCCTAAGAAATCCGCTCTTCCGTTGTTTTTCCCTCCATTTTTATGTAGTGCACCTTGTAGTTATGCCCTCCAAAATCCATACTGGTGCCAGTATGGTGGCAAATGTCACTGCTCTATCCAGGTCTACCACGTTTATCGTTTTGAACTTCCTTCATCCATTCGATTGTACAACCAACCTCATGCAACTAACCTCTATACATCTTGATGGCAGCATTTGGCTGCATTCGCTATAATATTTATCCAGTTTTGGTAATTATTTAGTATTGTTACGCCATTCACAAAGTTCTGCAAAGCGATGTGTTACTATACGTGTCAACAAGGTCAAAATTGCTGCAATCTAACGGTTTGTGTTTTTTTTTCATTTTTGGCCTCAACAGCATTGATTGAGACATTACGTTCATTGACTCTTTTAGTTAAGGGACTGGCATTCTCACCCCAATGGAAGCAAATGCAATCTGGGAACCAAAAGGACCACAACTAAAGAAGTACAAAAACAAGGCATGATTAGTAGGTTGGAGTCACCCATCGGAAAACTAAACATTTCAAATTTCGTACACCTCTCACAAATCTTTCTTCAATGCGTCTCTTACAGTAACAGCAAGGAACAAAGGTTATTTCTTGGATTATAAAAACAACAAGTCGTGGCAACCAAGAACATGCATCAACCAACCAGAAGGTTTCATAATTTCTGGGCATGTAGGAAAAAATATGCAAGATAATCAGAAGCCTATATGGATTAAAACAATCCGGACGCCAATGGTATGGTATATCACTGCATTAGAGAAAAACTCGATGATGGAAAGGTTTCCATTGAGTATGCTCCAACGCAAGCAAATGTCGCCGACCACCTGACCAACCGCAAATAGGTGTCCATCAAGCTTCTTGGATATTCGTTTTTTTTTTCGAGTTTTGCGGGCAGCTATAGACAATCGTCAAGAAGAAATAATGTTGGGATATCCAGATCTGACTTATATGTTTCCAATACCATCTGCGACATCACACCGTGACGGCCTGTAAAACCAAGCCAGAAAGGAAGTTCCAAACTATCGCACATGGGCAGTAGTTCACTTCCTCAATCTGGAATCATCTGGAAGATTCCAGGTAGACGTAATATGGCCGACTAACTGACCAACCGCAAACAGGTAATAAAAATAATAGCACACGCGCCTGCTGCGTGAAAACCACAATGTCATAAAACAACGCAATTTAATTTTTAACAGGTATGTTCCTGTCATGTTCACCTAATACAACAAACAAGCCATTATAGAACACTTGCTAATACCAAGTCCACAACACTACAACAAAACAAAATACTCACAACAAGTCTTTAAAAAAACACACCATAAAATACACCCACGATGGGGTGTACCAACACAATCCACCATCTTGGAACAACGTCACACACCACTGTTCTCAAATTTGGTTCATGGGCCAGGATTCAAAAATGCTTTGCCATTTTACCATATGTTGGAAATTTTCAACAACATTTAATGCTCGTACTCTGTTTACAGAAATCGTGTAGGCTTCCAACATCAATCTTATTTCCAATCCAACGCAAACAGGTGTCTGACGAGCTTACTTGACTAATAGTTTTTTCGCTTTTTCTTGCAGCTAGACAATCGTCAAGGAGGAGTATTGTTGAGATGTCCAGATCTGATTTATGTGTTTCCGATACCAATTGAGAAATCACACCATGACGAACAGTCAAACCAAGCCAAGAAGAAAATGCCAAACCACTGTAAATGAGCAGTAAGTAGTTCACTTCTGAAGATTGTAGGTGGACTTAACCAAGGAAGAAGTACTAGCAACGGCGTACTATTTAACTAAAGGCCGTAGCATTACTGCCTCACTTCTTTGTGCGTTGACTTCCTTGGGGGAAGGGTCTCTTTTTTGATTTGTAATTCGAACATTTTCTTAAACCTGAAAATGTAACTTAGTCGTTTTGATGGGAAGTAAATTCCCAATGTTTATTTAGTCGTTCCTCGATTCTTCAAAAATGGTAACCTCTGTCATTCAGGAATATAGGAACGTCCTATGCAGATGTGCCAGAAAGAGAGAATTACAAGTTCAACCTAGAACAACAAAAGGTAAACGAAGCCGGACAAGCCGATTCACGATTTAAGGCGTCCCAGGTGTGATATTTCCGTTTCGAGACTGTGGGTGCCACTAGTCAAAGAAGAACGATAATCTGGTAGGACAAGAAGCACCAATAGGCCATTTTTCGCTTAACAAATTTACTTCCGGGGCAGGCCAAGGATTAAATGAAGGAGGCAGCCATGTTGCGGGAAGGAGACAGAAATCTGCAGTAAGGAGACGGCCATGCTGGTGTTAATGACGTCATTTTCACCCGTTTTGAAGCTCTCAGTCTTCTTATAACAATACAGCACGACGGGATAGCAACAATGAACGAGGCCGAGGAGTGCAGGGATCCGCGGCGGAGGGCTGGGATCCTGGATCCCAGCACTCCTCGTGGATCCCAGCCCCCGTTTGCATTAAACGAAAAGTGGAAGAAAACAAACAAATGTAATAAATTTCCTGAAACAAATAAATAAAAAACATAACAGATAGAAAAATAAAAACGTTCAGCAATTCACAACATTGCAACTGCTGCTTTCCAAACGTTGATTTCATTAAATGACAAAAAGGAATACAGGAACCGAATATAATTAATTACATGGAACAATTTTGAAAACAACGCCACCTCAAACGTCAAATAAAAAATCGTTGAAATTCATGTTAATTACAGCATTGCAACCGCGCTTTCAAAATTAAACGTTGCCTTTTTTCGTTGCGTGTAGCATTGCGTCTTAACGAATATTCGACACAAACTTTCTTCTGGCTAAACGCAACAATGTATTCCACTCGTGCTCACTTGCGCTCAACAATGTACGTCGGACTGATAGCTTCAAAACGGGTGAGATGAAGGATATCGCCCGCTTTCCTCATGCTGGAATCCAACAATGGCTCGGGCGCTGCGCGCCCTCGACATTGTTAGATCCCAGCACTCGGAAAGCGGGCGATATCCTATACTATTACACCAGATTATTACCCGGTTTTTGCCTCTCATTCCTCTTTTAACAATGCAACGATGCAGGAGCGCAACAATGCAACAAGAACGCACAATGCAATATGTCCGCCATTGCAGTGCTGAGAGGTGATCTCTTGCATCAAAATGGCGAATTGGCTCTCAGCACTAAAATGGCGGATGCATTCATGATTACTATAGACCGGCAATACATAAATTTTAAAAAACGTTAAGAAAGAATTTTTTGTTTAAGTGTCGGCAACCACAGCAAATAAACGAATTCGTGAATTATAGACTGGCAGTTGGAATGGCACAAACCAAAATAAAAAATAATAAAAAATATTAAGCAAATTTTTTTTTTATTTAAATGTTATGAACCACAGTAAATTAACGAGTGCATTATGCTTTTTAAGACTTTAAAATACTATTTTTGCTAATTAAATCATTTTATAGGAATAGGCTATACTTAAAATTGAAAATAACGTTGTTGCAACCTGCTTTAAAATTAATCGTTTCACCAGAAAACATGTGTCTTAACTGATCTTTATTACTACCATCGTCTTTGTTGGCAGCCTCTTCTACTGCGTCACCTGATAAACCATTATTGTCCACATTACCTTCATTATGGTCACTCGGCAAGTCAACGAATCCTCAAACTCCATAATTTATTTTGCCATAACAAAAAAGGAACAAGAAATACGTTTAAAGGGTTTAAAGGGTTTAACGAGCGTTAACCACTCCTGGTCATCTGCCCGAAGCCCTAAGGCCCTATGTCTGCAACAGCCAGATTCCCAGGCGGTCACCCACCCAAGTATCAATCCAGCATTGGGATAATTCTTTCAAAAAAGGGTTAAAGGGTTTAACGAGCGTTAACCACTCCTGGTCATCTGCCCGAAGCCCTAAGGCCCTATGTCTGCAACAGCCAGATTCCCAGGCGGTCACCCACCCAAGAAATACGACTCCGCCTGCAATAATCACCGAGTGCAAACACACACATTCACCGAGCTCGACGAAACGCAGCCAACAATCGTCGGACTGAGAGGCAAAAACCAGGTAATAAATAGGATATCACCCGCTTTCCTCGTGCTGAGATCCAAACACGACGCTGCGCGTCTGAACATTGTTAGCTCTCAGCACTTGGAACACGGGTAATATCCTATACAAAGCGCAACTATAAAATGAGACTGTTGGCTTGCTTGATAAACGTAAATTCATTAAAAAAAAACCAATCTCCCTTTATTATAGTTTGATTTTTTAAGAAAGTAAATGCTTTTTTTTCGTCCGCTAACAACAAAAACAAAGGGCTATTATTTTTTAAAACTCCGTTTAGGGCAAACGCATTAGTCACGTGCTTCCTTGCAACACTGATTGGCTGTTCGGGCTACTTTGTCGGAATTGGTGAATATGACGTCACATCACGGTCCCAATCAGTAAACACAATACTACCGGAAGTCAGGAACGAACCATGTTTTCTAGTCGCTCCATCTTTGGCCACTAGTGAACCTGGTGAGCAAACTACTTCGCTTGATACGTTTGAGAACTTTAACTCCGACGGGTAGGCTGAAACAGGTAAGGCTACAATTAAACTATGATACTATTTGCAAAATTTATCCTACCACAAACAAAGTATGAACAAGTGATCCAATAGCTATTTATTTTAAGAAATTGTTGTTCGCATCGATTTTAATGTTTACGGCATATGAAGCTAAAAACAATATTCATTGTGGGACTGGACTCCATTGCAATCTCATTCACACGAGAACAGGAAGTTAGGTGGTGCCATGTTTCTACTGATTTTTTTTTTAACTGCTGTTTTAATCTTGCTATTTTGCTCTTTGTAGGACCTTACGATAATTTTGTTAAGTAAATTAAATAAATGGTTTGTGGGAGTGACCTCTCGTAAATCTCACTCAGAGGATAACAGGAAGTTAGTTGGCGCCATGTTGGTGTTACATAAGGCCTCGGAGGGTGTTCTGAGAGCGATGGTTTCTAGTACAGCTGCAATACCTTGATTCAATTGATCACGCCTAAAGCCCTCTCCAGACAGAAAATTTCGTGCAAAGCGATGTGTTCTACGTGCCAACAAGGTCAAAATTGCTGCAATCTAACGGTTTGTGTTTCGTTTAAGGACCTGTTTTGATATCTTCGAAAAACAATCTTGCGTCCCAGTGCAGCAGCGAGCACCAGTCTGGTTAGGCCTTAAAGGACACCAGAAGGCTTCACTTGTAATTTTCTAGTCCCTCTTCGCCCTAGGAAAAATAAATCTGCGCATACTTGGCCAAGTTATACCTTCCTAGGTACGTAACGATTGCGTAGTAAATATGTTCTAACGCAAATTATAGGCCTAATTACTCAATATAGGCTTAATAAAGGCATAATGACATGTGGCGCTATCTAGCAGAGTGCCATACTGACAATACTTCTGTACTACCCAGCGTTTGGGGAAAAATAATCCAGATTTACTTTATCTGGTTAATATCTGGACTTTTCCCCCCATGTGCTAGGGAATAAAGTTTTTTCACTGTTTTTTTCCGCAACATATTATAACGTAGTATGGCATTCTGCTTGACGTATCCACAAGTTATTAGGTCTTTATTTGAATGATTAATCCTGTATTGAGTAATTACAAGGTTCCCACCAAAATACAGAAATAATTTCTCCGAGTTTTCCAAGGTTTTCAGAGTAGCACAACATACACGCCCATATGCGCACACACACACACAAACATTAAACATTTCAAACACAAACTGCATTCACTTTCTGACATAACCATTGAGTAAAAACGGTCCTTGTTCCCTGGAATTGGAGTTCAAATTATAGTTCGAGTGAACTCTAATTCGTTTTTATTCGTGCACCTTCATAGCTGTGAGTATGGGGATACGAGCTCTAATGTTTTTTTTTTCCCTAAAAGGGAAAGCCATTTTTTGTTCAGTTAATTTGAATGATTAAGCCTGTATTGAGTAATTCCAAGGTTCCCACCAAAAAACTGAAATAATTTCTCCGAGTTTTCCAGGTTTTTTAGAGTAGGGGAGGTCAATTTCCAGGCTGTTTACTGTAATTTTAGGAAGAAAATTTTTACGCACATGTAGCCAGTTGTAATTGTTTTTTAGGGCTCCCTTATTGCAAAAGAGTAGCCCAATTTAGCAAACGTTTACGCGTCAACGCAGAAATACAAGGATAAATTTTATTTTCACCAAAATGTCTAAACGGAATGGGTTTAATGCACTTAGGACTAGGCTAGGACTAAAAGTGTTGCTTTGTTTCTCCCCGAGTTTTCCAGGTTTTATTTTTTGTGTGAAAAATCTGAGAATTCCCTGAGTTTCAACGTAGTTTATATTCCCCGAGTTTTTCAGGTTTTTATGAAACATCGGAAAATTCCCCGAGTTCTCGGAAATTTAAACGAATTACATTCCTTGAGTCTTCTAGGTTTTCCAGGTTTTTGGGAATTTGCGTTAGAACATTATATACAGTGCGATCTCCCATTGTATTCAACCCTTGGTTCTGTACGTAAACTAGCCTACTGTTTGTTCGGCTAAATTTTCAAGTTCAGAAAAAAAAAACCTCAATTTTTCGCTCAGTTCTTAAGGCATCCATGTTACTGGTCGTTTTTAGCAAAGTGATGTAATAGAGACCAAATATTTAGCATTCCCCAGAAACTGCGAAACGCGTCTTGTGCTACAAGGGTGCCGTTTCATTTATGGTGGGTTCAAAACCGAGCCATTCTTCACTTCACCCGCAGGGGTGGGGGGAAGGGGTGGTTGTGGGGGGCCTGCCACGCGTCGATCGGTTTAGAGAGGAAGGAAAGAGGGGGCCGTGGGGGGCGACTTGCATGCCAAATTCACCGCTACAAGGTGCGGTTTAATTTTTAATAATTGATAAATCCGAGACAGACTTCAAAAATCACTTTAAATTTATGATATATCAATGCATTTTGAATGGGTAAAATTGGTGGCGTATACGGACGTGTTAGGTCCTCGTGCGGATGCCTTCGAAGCCAAAAGAGGAGAACAGTTTCCATAAAGCTTGCTAGAGGGTTGGTGGTGGGAAACGAGGGGCGAGGGGTGCGGGGGAGGGGTTATTGGGGAAGGGGGGGGGGAGGGACGGAAGCACGCGACGCACCGTGAATGGCTGCTTCTGCCATTGCCGTCAAACAATGAATATTTTACGCAGTTAAAAATCTTGGGAGATCTTTATTTGAAAGGGTAATGGGATGGTTTGGGGGAAAATGGCGGAGCGATTATGAATGTTTATTGGAATGGTGAAGCAACGGAGAAGGGATGGAGAGAGAGTGAAAACGCGCGCGCCATAATTCAGGTGCTGCGAAACCCCTTTATAACGAACTTTCTTCCTTCCTCTTTCTCGCACTGGTAAGTAATACATTTCTTCCAAG
>JAHWFP010140257.1:0-15787 GCA_023313725.1 Lithobius niger | reverse complement strand
CCCCCCCCTCACCCCCCAACCTAGTTGTGGTGTGTAACACTGCAGTTTTCAGTTAAAGCTTGTAAAATTTAATAGTAATACTTTATGTATTACCCAAACCAAAGTACTAAGCTTTAACCTGAGCCAATTCACGATGTGCATTTGTAAATAATCAATCTATAATCAATTTCCCAATGCAAAGACCATTTCCCAAAGTTCAAGAGTTGAAAACTATTTGGTCGATTTCTAACCATTCCCTACTCCTTCAAACGGCTCTGCACCAAAACCCTTTGCTCTACCGACTTTCCCATTGTTCTCCTGGCCCTCCACCAATCAGACCCCCGTAGCTCTCCTCGGCGTCCGCGCTTAGGTAGAGAAAATCCGCTGCTCCAGCATAAAAAGCCCCAGTTGCCCTCCCTCTACAGCTCAGTCAGCACAGCTCACAGATCTCTCAAGCTAGAAGGGTCACGCCGGTCGGGTGTGGAGATGTCACGTCCGGGATTGCCATGCCGGGCAAAATGGTAGTGGTTGTAAGTAAACTAGTTTAACTTTAGAAGTTTATCTTTTGGACCCCCCCAATTCTAAATTTATAGTCTAAAGTAAATTAACCGCTAGCTTGGAGTCTTTATGGTTGGTAAGCCTTATCGGCATTGCTGGTCTTTACCACCATAATGTTAGAGTAGGCATCTCTTTCTAAAAAGCCAGTTTCTTACTTTGTTCATTTTGTAAATGTAAACAAAGGGACGGTTTGATCCTCGCGAGGAAAAATAACTGTGGGACGACTTGAAAACTACAGTTGTCAAATATAGTTGTAACTTAGCAGACGTGGTTCAGCTTGCTGGGTATTCCTTGATAGGAACCCAAGATAAAAATGCTTTTTCTTGTCTAAATTAAGTGTTTAAGAACAAACATCGTTGTTCTTGTATTAATGTGAATTTCTAATGTAAATTCTGTTAAACTGTTTTTGCCAAACTTGTCAAAAGCTAAACTAGTGAACTTAAATGTAAAAGTGTTTATTCTTTTCATTCTGATGTTTTAAAATAAAAACCAAGAGTTTTAAACCTCATGTTCGTTCCCTAGTACTATTAATTGTTTTTAAGTGTAAATTATTATGTAGCCCATTTTAGCTTTATACTTCGTTAAGCAATTAAATTAATCCACTTTTGGTGGCAGTGTATTACCGGAAGCATTAAGGTTAGGCCTAGAATAGGACACCGACGCTCCATCCCCCATGCCGGGACTGTAGCCCATGCTGTGCTTATTGTCGTAAAGTCGAAATAATCACGTAACCTAATGCAAAGAAGTACTCGTCAACCAAGGATGTCGGGGACTCTACAAGCACCTCAGCCGTCGTAGCGTCCGCCGCTACAAACCATGACCCAACGTAGTTTTCCTAACCTGTTTGGGATTGGCTAGACTTTACAAAATCCGAATCTTAGGGCTCGAACGCACTAGGCCACCTCGCCGCGCGGCCAGGTCGCTGCAGCCAATGAGAATGCTTACCGTTTATGTAAAACCAAGCACTAATCAGTTTCATTGGCTGCAGCAACCTGGCCGCGCGGCCAGGTCGTCTAGTGCGTTCGAGCCCTAATACTAAATAGATAAATTATAATTCGCCACTTTTTAAATAAAATAATACATTTATTAAATTCCGTAACTTAAATGTTATCGCTCATTAAGACGCTAAAAATTAAATTAGTGGTTCTCAGGAGTGGCACTAAAAAAAGTTGATGCTAGCGGACTGTGTTTTTTTTTTTTACTTTTTATTCGTGATTTTTCCGATGAAGGCGATGGCTTTTTTTTTTTTATCAAACGAAACAAAATTAGTAGCTTACATTTTGTGGTAGAGTACAATAACTATATGGTTTAATGCCACATTTGATAAAAGCCTTTCTTTAGATCCAGTTTTTTAGTTGTGACATGACAGGGAATGATCCTTGGATTCGTTTCGAGGTGATCATGTGAATGAAGCAAAACTGATGCGGGCATCGGCTCTAGTCTAGGAAGTGTTTGATGAAAGAGCTGATGCGTGATCAGTATCTTTTATTTAGACAATGACATGAAAAACGTTTCATGCGCTAAGAAAAAATAACAATGCGTGCACTCCTGAGAACTACTTAACTAACTTTTAACAGCCTTATCAGTTTTGCCTCCTTGCGGCATACGTAACTATTATCAGTAAAGCCAGAATTTGCCGCACGGGACGTAACAAAGCGACGATGCCGGTAAAGATGATTCAGATAACGGAGAAATGTATTCCGAAGAAGCGATGCTTCGTTTATAGGGTTACCAGCCAAGGCCCGCTGAGATAGTAGCTGTGCTCCACTCCAGGCCCGTCAGCTTTGTTTTAGTTAACGAAAGACACGCCAGGAGCCGTCCAGTACCGTACGGCCTGAGAATCGTAGGGAATTGGTATCTGAACGAATTGTATGCAGGAGAAGCCCTCTCCTGTAGAAGTCGATTGCGTTGCTTTGCGTAGGTTAATCAAAATGCCACCAGGAGCCGTTGAGTACCGTACGGCCTGCAGGTCAATGGGAGTTGTCCCAGCCGGACAAGTGAACTCTATGAAGGCGGGGTGGGGGAAGTATAAAAAAAAAGAGAGAAACCGATAGCCGTATTCCATTTTGGGAAGAACGTTTGCGTTAATCTAAAATAATACATTAAACTGCATGCTTATACCCAGCGGATAATCATTGTTGGGGAATGTCTAAAATAATAGATTTAACATAAAGAGTTATGTTTGTTACGTTTAAATAATAGCTTAAAATATTAATTTAAGGATTTCTTAAAATGCATTTGTTTATCTTAAAATATTTCACGATTTTAATTCGCACTAGTTCAGTGATATCCTTTCCCGACAAATGCTTACCAGCAGTGGCGTAACTAGGGTTGTGTACTGAGGGGGCAACAATAGGCATTTAGCCGACTGCTGTGAAGGAAGAACCGAATAAGAGCCCCTGAAGCTGATGCATCTTTTGCTATTTTCCGGCATTTTCTGGCCTTGTAAAGTGCCGTTGGAAACATTTTTATAAAACCAGTTTTGCTGACTGCATTATACACATAAAAAAATTGTGTAATGTAAATCTTTCAGTTTTTCATACTAGATGCTTATTTTTTAAACACTGATACTTTGTTAGAAATGTTGGGAATTTTAAGCAAAATATATATAGTTAGTAATTTATACTGTTTATCTTTACTGGTTTTCGAATTTCTCCATTTGTTACCTGGTTACTTTAGTGATTTTAAAGGAGAAACAGTAGAAGTATAAATTACCTAAGATGAAAGTTGGCCTTTGACCTCAAAATGCAGTCATCTGACGGTAAATAATTTTTCAGCTATGGAAAAAGTGATTTGGTCAATTTGCCGAATAAGCTTTCAAAATCTCACAGAGGGGGCGAATCGCTCCTTTGCCCCCCCTACTAGTTACGCCACTGCTTACCAGTGCTACAAAATGCTGTTACACAGAATAAAATTTTCAGTAATTTAAGAAAGTACAGCGGTAAAGTACCTTCAAACCTGAGAATAAGAAACGACACCATCTTAATTTATGCAAAGAAAAAACATATGCTATAAAAAACATAATAAAATCATTAAAACTACACAAAATTAACCAAGGGCGACGTAACAAAAGTAACAGATACACCCCCCCCCCGGCTCCCGTGTCCCTCCCAGGGAGGGGAGGGGTGGACTGTCGGATGGGTGTTGCCTTTAAACTCTAAACCGATACCTGGCATTGCTTGCTTATTAAAGATATCGTTATTCTTTATATTACCTCTCGAAAAGCATGTGCACATAGAAATATTTATGAAAATAAAATAGAAAAATCTAACTCGTGCTTCTAACCGTACGGTTATATATAATTTGGATGATGTCATAGTAAGCAGGTAACGGGTTTATTGTTTAAAAAAAAACGAACAAAGCCTGCCAGAGGGTCTGGGGGAGTGATGTCAACTCCCCAGCTGGATCCATAATGGAGCCTTGGAGGCTGAAATAATTTACGATCATTTAGAATAACAAGTTAATTATTTCATTTTGGTTCGTTTAGGTTTCGGGAGGGGGGAAGGGAGGCGGCAAACATCATTGCCATCCCTTTACTACAAAACTGTTTAATTGTATCTGGCAAGTTTCCAGAATGGAGAAAAAAGGTAATGAAAGGGCGTGGAGACGCGGACAGTCTGCAGACAAAAGCAATATTATTTTGTTATAATGCTTGCACATTCTGAATGCATTTTTTCCCTTTTCTTTCTGGCTGTATTTTTGGAAAAACTAACTAGTCAAACCTGCTCTTTTCCATCAGCTGCCTACTTAGGCTAACTTCTAACACTTTTGGAACGAACTTCGGGCTTTCTCTGCTGGAAAGAATCCTTCCTTCAATTCCGTGCGCCAAAAATGATACAATTTAGCCAGTTTGGATAAAGGAAGCCAGCCAAAGAGAATGAACCAGTATTTCTTTTTTACTATCCTTTCCACGCACCAATTACTAATGTATAGTACCTATGCGTTATTGAATTTCGTATTTTACTTCGCTACCCGTTACGCTTTAAACAGAGAGGATGAATAATTATCAAACGAAGCATTGCGAGATGCAGCGTCTACAAGGGGCTTCTCCCGCATACATTCGTTCAGATACCAATTCCCTTCGGTTCTCAGGCCGTACGGTACTGGACGGCACCTGGCGTGTCTTTCGCTAACTAAAACAAAGCTGACAGGCCTGGAGGCAAATAACTTTTTTTACACGGGCTTCCTGGATCCCAGGCGTCTTCGGATCTCCGGCGTCATTCGGATCACGTAACCTCGCTCCCAGAAGTTCTCTGCCCTCACACCAACTGACAAATCATACATGGTGGAAAACGGCGCCGATTTAAGTGAGCCCAAGCAAGATTAATTCCACCATTGCAATATACGCTATTTGCAATGCTATTTCACGAAATAATCGGGAGTTGACAACAAACGATGTTGATTTGGAGCTTAACTTTGCACCGGTTAATTCTACGTATGTCAACAAACGAGCAGTCGCATTAAAATGCATGCACGCTATCTGACAACTTTGTATTACAACTGTGTATGATTTTCGCTGTTGGCTTAATTTCCAATTTTCCTTAGTATTATTTCCAGCGATTTATGTCTATTTATATCTGACAACTTTCACTGTCAAAGTATTAACTACGTTTTGTTTCGCTAATCCAAGTTCTACACAAGCTTCAAGGGGCCACGTGTTAATTCAACTATACCAGTTTTTGCCTCGCCATGCTTCGATTGTCGAAAGTAATCGAACCAGAGCGGGTCGTCCCAAAACAAGCTTTTTGTGACGAGCCCCTGGGAATAGAACTGCCGAAATTACGAGACGCTTCTGTCGATTCAACCTTGGCGTAGGTTGGCGTGATACAACAGTTTTTCGTGTGAGTTATGTGGTTTATTTCAAACACAAGTGGGGCTAAAACAAACACTCGTCTTATTACTTTTTTTTATACTAATTAAAAAAAAAATTAAACGTGTTAATACAATATTTCACAATTATTTTGTTAGTTTGGCTGTTGGGCAGCTGAATTTGGATGGCTTGCCTGCGTTACTTGTTGTTGCCTAGCAACCAGTAGGATAGAATGTGAATGATGCGTTGTGTTGCGAACCTTTTTTTTTTATATTTCTACTGGAGTTAACATTTTCTCACTTCACACTATGTTATGAGAGGTACCATATATTATCTATCTTCAATGTTAAAATTATTTTATTTGTTTTGCGTAGTCATAACAACGTCTCGAAACGAGATCGTATCACATCATTCCCATTGAATTCAATGCAAATACATGGAAGTGCTCGATCGTCGCCAAAGTCTAGGTCCGTGCCCCAAGCTCGTAATATAGCACTGCCAAACCATACGAAATACGTATAGAAGCATCCTTGGCCCAAGTGAGTAGTAACCAGTATTCGGCTTTATCATAATATTTAATATTTCGCTCGATCGTTCATAGGTGTTAACATGTTTTTGAACAACCTCAGATCAACTACCGTACTCATTTGAACGAGCGTTCACGCGGGTTTGCCTACTAACCGTAATGCAGGAAGCCGGAGAAACGTCTTCAAGTTCATCTTCCCGTGAACGAGAAGTCGATTCATTGTTGAAAAATGTGCGAATTAGCTCTGAATACTGGTAGCTGCTCACTTGAGCTCATTTGAATCGGTGCCGTTTTCCGCCATGTTTGATTTGCCAGCTAGTGTGAGAGCAGAGAACTTCTGGGAGCGAGGTTACGTGATCCGATGATGCCGGAGATCCGAAGACGCCTGGGATCCAGAGGGCCCGTGTAAAAAAAGTTATTTGCGGCCTGGAGTGGAGCACAGCTACTATCTCAGCGGGCCTTGTTGCCAGCCAAAATAGTTAACTCGCGAGGCGCCAGATGGCGAAACAATCGATTACGCTTCCGGCAAAGGCGGAAGTGAGACCTGTAGCGTGCTTTTCGCTACGGCGTCAGCTGCAGCGAAGGGACAATTGGCGGCAAAAAAACAATGATAACTACATTAAATACAACACAGAAAGAAAGAAAGTCATTAAAGGAATCGAAGGAAGATCTTGTAAAAATGTAAAATGATTAATGCAATCGTTTTATTTAATGGATACGTGCGAAAGTAGTTTACTGGGACTAGGCGTGTACAAATATGAACTTTATACGAACCACTAGCGCCAAGATCCATTCACAAATTTTTCCAACAGAGATTATGTGTAAAGAATTTTTTTTTATGTCCTTATTATATTGGGTTTATTACGCATTTTCAAGATGGATGAGACGTTTTCAAAAATTACGATGTTAATAATTTTTATATCGCATGTGACAAGTTGATTTAAACTGGATTATTTTGTAGGTTTTTAGAATTTTATTTCGGTGTCTGCTTAAACCCAAAGTTTCCGATTTCTGGTTTAGTGCCAGTTTTAACATTATTTTTATCGTTAGAACCGGGGAGGGGGAGTGGGGTGGATTCCGGAGAATCATTTGTTTTAACACCATCTAGAGTTTCCTCGAGTGGCTAGGGAGGGACCATGATTCTCCAGAAAAAAAGAACAGCTTAAGAGAAAATTACAATTTCAGCGTCGAAATGTCTAAAAAAGCTTTGTCCTCGTGTTTAAAAAGTTTTGAAGTTGTCCGTTTCGAAGCTAACTGTGCGTAGTACATTCAATACATACTTTAAAACAGACTGAATCTCGTTACAAATAAAGTTTAAAAGCATACGGTATGTTCGAATGTTTTTAGTCCTTTTCTTAAAAACGTAACACGTTTTCCATATAGTTGTGAGTTTGTAATGTAAGCTGCTCCTTATTTAATATGGCTACAAGTAATATCACCAGATATGTCAGGTAGCCTGAATAGGAGTAAGTTTTTTTCTTGTTTTTTTTTTTTTAAATACATATATCTTTACCGTGAGTAGGGGGAGTCATGTTTTTCAGTTGGTCTTGGATTGAAAGCAGTGGCGTGTACGGAAGGGGGGGGGGGGGTGGAAGCATTGCCCCAGCCCTTTTTGGTAAAATTCCGTTTTTTTGCCATTTTTGAAGCAAAAAAATGCCCCATTATGGTTTTCTGAGCTGATAAAGCTGGGCGCAGCGAGGACAAAGGACCTAACAGTCCTAAAAAAAAGGGGGGGGGGGAGCCTGGAAAGTGCTAAAAATGGTAAAAAAAAAAAAAACACAGTGACAAGCTAAAAACAAAACACTAAAAAAAAAGGTCCCTAGAAAAAAAAACCTCGCATGTCTTTTTACTGAAAGTTGCCCCTGCCCTCTCGGATGTCTATGTACGCTACTGACTGAAAGTGTTCAAATCGTCGAAAGTATGGTGGTCGTTTCGTTTTAAATCCCCCCACCCCGACCTTCCGGCCATAAATAATAACTTATTTCTTAGTCCATGTGGAAGAAAGAAAAAAAAACCATACATCAAACTGTAAAGTTAAAGGGAAATATAAGTTTAATAATTTAAAAAATGACTTTTAATGGTCATTAATTCACAAACCCCGGCAATTACATTTTTCTTTGCAGTTGGAAGATATATATGAGGCGCCGTTTGGGACTTAATGCACAGTCCATTCATAAAGATATTTTTCAAACTGTAAATATATTTTTTCAATCCATAAATATATTTCTCGAACTGTAAATATGTTTTATCAAACGCCACCTATAAATTTCATTCGTAAATATATATTTTTTTACCGTACATTAAATTTTATATCCGTAAATATATTTAATTTAACCGTAAATTTAATTTTGCATCTGTAAGTATATGTTTTTACCGTACATTTAATTTTTCATTCGTAAATATATTTTTAAAACTGTAAATATAAACTACCAGACCAACATTACTTACTTATAGTTTCGTCCATAAATATATTTTTCAAACCGTAAACATATTTTTCAAACTGTAAATATAAATTTCCAAACCAACCGTACATATAATTTTTATTCTTAAATATATTTTTTTGTGTTCCGTGCGGAACCAGGTTACTCCTACACCGGAAAGCTACCACCACTTGGCAGCTTTGGCCCGCTTTGACCAGAGACGTCCGAGCCAAGCAGGAACGTTGTAATGTGCGCGGTGGATTTATTGAGTTAATAAATCGTACAGTACGTACGACTGGACGGTTTAAGTGCTTGCGGTGGATGATTTGGACGCTGCAGTGGCAGCGATCCTAGAGTCCCGGCAGTAAACTTAACGTAAGACTTACTGTACTAATTATTAAATGTGCAACCAAGATCCATTTTTCAAATGCTCTAGTCCTGGTGCCAAGTCCCAGCTGCAATTCTCATTAGTAAGTACTACCTATTTTTTACTGCCGAGACTCTAATATTTAGGAATTGGGTCCCGGCACCGAGACTAGAGCATTTCAAGAATAGGTTCCAGCCACAGTTCTTATTAGTAAGTCTTGGTTAGTTTCTACTGTAGAGACTCCAATATTTGGGACTTGGGTCCCGGCACCAGGAGTTGAGTTTGTACAATGGATCCCGGTTGCACTTTTAATAACCCGTCCGTGATCGTCGTTATTAAAGTTTACTCACTCAATGATGGTCTGGTGCGAAACAGGTTCCGCAATGAACAAAAAAAATATATTTAAGGATAAAAATTATATGTACAGTTGGTTTGGAAATTTATATTTACGGTTTGAAAAATATATTTACGAATGAAAAATTATATTTACGGTAAAAAATATACTTACGGATGAAAAATTAAATGTAAAGTACAAAATATATTTACGGATGAAACTTATACGTTCGGTTTGGTAAAATATATTTACAGTTTGAGAAATATATTTACGGATTGGAAAAATATATTTCCAGTCAGAGAAATATATTTATGAATGGACCTTGCATTAAGTCCCAAACGGCGCCTCATAGATATATGCCATTCGTAAGAGAAAGTTAAAAGCCGCTACTGACCATTAATGCTACTTGCCAATGATTAGGGCTCGTTTACGCAACGAGACCTTCTCGCTAGCCAAAAGCTATTTGCTAGGCAACCGTTATTTATTTACGATTAATTTCCCGTTTCTCTTAAATGATTGCGGTAATAGGCAACAAATTAAATGTATTATAAATAACAACACGGACAAAGAACAAAGTGCAACAGTCATTTTAAACATTGCTACAACATTGTTGCCATTTCACGCTATTTAAAAAATTTGCTATTCTCGCTGAAAATACAGCTTCTAGCAGTGATCAAACGACGGTAAAATAAATAGCTACTCGCAGCGAGAATTCAAATTCCAACATGGCGTCCGTTTCGGAGTTATCGATTCGAAGATAAACCTTCGAATGCCGGTATTCAGGAATCTGTCCGTCGTCGTGTACTGCAGTAAAAATTGTTTTCTTGTTGTCATAAATCGACACTGTCATGTTGCAAGCATCGTACGTCGTGTCGCGAGGTACAAGGATAAAATTTGCATCCGCGTTGTTGCCATGGTTACTACGTATAGACAACTTGAAAGCCGCATTCTCCGACAAAGGCGAGAAAGCAGCCAGCAGATTTAGTATTGACCAAGTAAAAGCTTTATCTTCTATTTATGTATTGGTTTACAGCTACATTCCGTTTTTTTTTGTTTTCTAGTTTTTTTTTCTTCCTTTTTTTGAACTAGAGTTTCAGCCTTAATGCCTTCGGCCAAAACTGGGAAGAATTACTGCCCAAAATTTAGTTTCTCCTCCTCCCACTCTAGTTTAAAGCCGAACAAGTTTTCATAGAGCACCAAACTTTCTTTTAAGTAACTGATGTTGGCAGTTGAAGTGAAAACTTTCCCGTAGCCTATTGCCGTTTATAAACAGCCCTAACAAGTTTGCTATTAAGTTATGTATATTGGTTTCGAAAGAGTTTCAGTTTAAAACACGGAAATTGTTAATTAATATAATTGTAGTTAAATTTTCCCTGAAAATTGTGTTTAAAATATCCAGGGTTCAGCAGTTGACGTTTCTTTAGTGGTGTTCCCGTCTTAATGTTACACAGACTAAACCAACTTCTAGAACTGATTCGGTCGTTACGAAACTTTTTCTTTCAGGGTAAAACAAGACCAAACCACGGCGAAAATATACAAATGCTCTCGCCTCTAGGTAAGGTTACTTGGAAAACAATGAAAGCAAATAAATTTGGAAAAGAAATATTCGAATGGGCTTGTTCTTACCTGTCACCCTTTTCCATTCGTATGCATCGAGAACCTCTTAATGTTTGTAAGCCTCACTCAACAACCACCAATTGATGGTTTCAGCCCAGTCCTTAATTTAAAACAAGTTTCGTTACGAAACGATTTACCATTTCGACGATCAGCTTTTTACTCTAGCTACCAGTCGCATTTTATCTCCCTTTATAACAGATGCCCTCCTAATTTTTTGCAGAGGAACGCAGCAAAATGTTGGCATTTTTACCGTTAATTTTTATTTACTAACACTAAACAATATGCGTTGAATATTTAGTAAATTCGAGCTGCAAAGTTTAGACGTACACGCAGATCGCTATCTCATACATGCTGGCTCCCGCGTGCGCCCGTCCGTGTTGCCGGAAGAGTGATCGATAGTGTCGCCCGCTGGCGGGATAAATTTGGCTGGCAACCCTATTAGTTCATGCTATCGCCCACTCGTTTTATACGATTCAGCATACACACATCCGTATAGTCTATCTCTCCAGCAATAGGTATAGATTTTCACCACGTAAAATAATATTGTCATTTTAGAAATTAGAAATATCATCAGTCACTGTTATTTTCACCCTCAATCATAGTACATGCTGTTAGTGCTGCATATTGCACATGGAAGCTGCAGCTGACATATTGTAGTTTCCAAATCCGCCGGGAGACACTCCCGGAAGTGACGACGTATAGCCGTGATGACGTCATCAAAATAGCCACCACTTGATGTACTAAATCTCTATTATCTCTGGAACTGATTGACCAGTCCTATCGTGCGACCTATTGTTGGAAAGATAATTTAATTTGCTAAAAGAAATTCCGGAACAATATATGCCATAAATCTGTTAGTTTTTGTTTAATCTGAAGAAAAATATTATATGATTGCTGTGCGTTATACTAATTCCCAATTATCTCCGAAACTAATCGATTAATCTTTTCGTGCGGACTATCGTTGGAAAGTTAATTTAATTTGCTAAAAGAAATGCCGGAACAATATACGCCGTAAATCTATTAGTTTCTACGTAATTTGAAGGAAAGCACATTATGACATCCTCGAAATGGCGACCATGCAATATATTAAATTTCGTGTATCTCTGGAACTAATTGATCAATCTTGTCTTGCGACTTATCGTTGGAAAGATAATTTAATCTTCTAAAGGAAATACCTGAACAATGTATCCCGTATATAATTTAGTTTTTGTTTAATGTGAAGGAAAACATCAAATGCATGCAATTATTGCATTCTTAACATCAAATGCACTAATATACATTCTTTTGAAAACGGTAAATTATTAAAGCTGTGTCGTATTGTTCACAGTAAGTCACTTGAGCAGTGACCTTCACAGGCACACGGTAGAGTACAGGAAAGTTATTGTTTAATATGACATCTCGTACCTCTCTTAGTACACTTGCAAGTCTATAGAGGCTACGTTACCCCAGCAGTTCTCATCCATCCCAGAATATCAATTCAGTCGATTCTTGTTGCCTCACCTTAAACGACTGTCTGAACTGTCATGTCATCACCCTGATTCTGAAAAGCTCATTCTGCAGAATATGATGGCCTGCGATGCTAACCTTGTGTATGTACCTACTTTGTTTACATGCGATGACTTCAGAATGCTGTCTGCCCTTCCTGATGTTGCAACAAAGGCCTGAAAAAAATTATCATTCTAGTCACCAGTCTTGCTAACTGACAACCAATCATTGAAATTACAGCAATTTCTGTGTGCAGCTTTGTGATGGTTTGGTTGATCGGCTTTAAACTGGTGTCTCTGATGGATTAATCTTCTTAAGAATACTCATTATAATGTTCATGGCACGGCGAACCATAGATGAGGAATTCACATCATGTAGTGGGAGCAGAATTTATGTGTATTTACCTTTCAAACCTTCATGGATGTTTTGACGGGAATGAAAGGCTACCCAGGATAACACTTCACCTTCGTGGTCAGCCTTGCTTCTGGTGGATTCTGACAAGCTTATCGTTTCCACCAGTATATCGATGGTTTTTTCTTTGTTGGTGTGATTTACCATTGGTAACGGTGCATCACATGAACATTTAGTCGCATTAGGAAGACTTGTGGAGGACTCGGGCAAACCTATTCTGCTTTATTCCTTGATTGTTCTAGGTTGAGACTGGTTGTCAAAGACATACCTACTGGTGGGTGAAAGATGAGATACGCCTGTTCCATGGAATAAGTTCGCCGATGTACTGAAGGCTGTGTTATGTTCTATATTATCAATTACAGCACAAGTGAATACATTATAGACAACAAAACAGAATAAAACCAACTTTAATTACACATATAAAGTGGCAGTAATTACGTGTAGATTTTGTTTTCCTTCAAATTAAACAAAAGAGACTTACGACATACATTGTCCTTGCAGTTCTTTTGGCAAATTAAATTATATTTCCAACAATATGTCTCAGGATAAGATTGATATATTTGTTCTGGAGATACCACAGATTAGTATATCGCATGGCGGTCATTATTTATGACTCTATAATATGTTTTTCTACATTTTAAACAAAAACTAATATACATACGGCAAACAATGCTCTGGCAATTCTTCTAACAAATTAAATTATCTTTCCAACGATAGGTTACACTATAAGATTGATCTATTAGTTCCGGAGATACACGAGATTTAGTATATCGCTTGGTGGCCATTTTGAGGACGTCGTAATGTGTTTTCCTTCAAATTACGCAGAAACTAATAGATTTACGGCATACATTGTTCAGGTATTTCTTTTAGCAAATTAAGTTACCTTTCCAACGACAATTCGCACGAAAAGATTGATCAGTTAGTTCCGGAGTTAATTGAGAATTAACGTATCACACAGCAGTCATATTATGTTTTTCTTCAGATTAAACCAAAACTAATAGATTTACGGCATACATTGTTCAGGCATTTCTTTTAGCAAATTAAATTATCTTTCCAAAAATAGGTCGCACGTTAGGATTGATCGCTTAGTTCCGGAGATAATAGACATTTAGTATGTCGCACAGTGTCCATTTTGATGACGTCATCACGGATTACGTCGTCACTTCCGGGAGTGTCTAACGGTGGATTTGGAAACTGTACAGCTTCCATGCGCAATATGCAGCTTGTTGCCGGAACTGAAATGTTTTGGCACTTTTTGTCGCTAACAGCATGTACTAGGCCTCAATGTTTTAAAGGTTCCTTTTCACCTTTCAACTCCTAGATACAGCACCATAGAATCTTCGCAATATAAGGAAAACAGCGGTAAATTAAAAATGGTACAACACTATTCACAGCAGCGCCGAGATTTTCATAACTAAAACGAGATCACGTGACCCATATCATCCTAATGGATGACGGAGAATCTGGAACGTGGATGCTGTTTTTAGAATATGGTCAACGCCATCGAAATGGTGAACATGCACGTTTAATGGCTACTTTTGGTAAGTTTGTGTAGACGGCTGCAGATATGAAAAAAAGCTACCTTACCCTCAAGAAACTGCTACAAAGCGTTTCTCAACAGTTTTTTGTAGTATCATTTTTTGTGCTGAATAATATACTAAAAGTTAACCAAAGTTTGACCACCGAAAAGGCCCAATTATAATAATAATAATAATATATGATTTATTGCACCAAAAGTACAATAGGTGAGAAAGGGTCAGACATGCTGTCCACTAACAGCGCACCTAAAAAGAAAGCAAAAGAAGATGTCACTGCAAAAATGTTAACAGCAAAAGCAATTGGCAATTTGTATGGTAGTCAAAATCAAAATTAAGTTTCATGATGAATCACAATCCTTATCAAAATAATGTTCTGGTCTCAAAAGAAACCTTCGTAGGTTTACGCCCCCCAAAAGCCTCCTAAAATGGGAGACAGAAGGCGCGGAGACAAGGTCTTCGGTGAGAGAATTCCAAACCGGAACCACACGGCAGGAGAAAAAAAACTTCCGACAATTTAACTTGAACCTAGGCAGGACGAGTTTTAGGCTGGTGCCACGCGTTTTTGTAAATGTTTGTAAATCAAATAGAGGCAGGTCAAATGGAAGTAAATGATGTAGAATTTTATAAGTTAAAATTAAGTCTGCCTTAAGGCGTCTCAGTTCGAGTGAGTCTAAACTGATAGTTTTCAATCGAAGATGACAGGGTAAATTTCGCAAACCCGGTAGTGTTTTTGTAAACCGCCGCTGAACAGACTCTATTTTATCGACATCCTTCAGCAGGTTAGGCGACCAGACCTGACTCGCGTACTCGAGCATGGGTCGAACATAAACCTTGAAGGCCAAAACTTTGACCCTAGTGTCACCAGATGTGAAGCAGCGTCTAACCACTGCTGAGCGTCGGTTAGCATTTGAAGCGATATTGCAGCAGTGCAAGGAAGGTTTCAAATCGAAGTTAAACCATACCCCCAAGTCTCTGGTACAGCTGACATTTGCTAAAACATTATCGTTTATACAGTAATCAATTAGATTTGGTCCTGTCCCAATATGGAATCGGTAGCATTTACCAGACGCCAGTGGGAGTTGCCATGTTGTCGCCCAATTATCTACTTCGTTTATACCGATTTGCAGAAGGTCGGTGTCAGCTCGGCAGATGGTTGCTTTATGCAACTTCAAGTCGTCAGCAAACTTTGCCCAATTTACACTATTGAAATCCAGGCTCAAGTCATCCAAGAAAAGGACGAAGAGGAGAGGACCAAGAACCGATCCCTGAGGTACACCACTGATCACCCCAGCGTCTTTAGATCGCACATCGCCCAATACTACATGCTGTGTGCGCTTTGTGATGAAGGCGTTTATCCACTTCAAAAGTTGCCCGCCAATACCGATATTATTTAATTTTAGTAGAAGTTTGGAATGTACGACGGACTCAAATGCCTTTTTAAAGTCAAAAAGGATAACGTCGGTATTGATCCCCTGATCCAGTGCCTCCGTCCACTGATCAAGAGCCAACAAAAGTTGGTGTACCACAGATCGCCCGGGAAGAAAACCAAATTGATCGTGACTGACCAGATTATATTCGTTGATAAAATTCATTAAACTATCACGGACAATTGTTTCCATGATTTTACACGGTACCGATGTAAGCGAGATAGGGCGGTAGTTCGTTGGGTCAGATGGGTTTCCCTTTTTAAAGATTGGCACAACATTTGCCGTTGACCAATGTTTAGGAATAGAACTAGATTG
>JAHWFP010140247.1:0-23591 GCA_023313725.1 Lithobius niger | reverse complement strand
TAACAATTTTCAGAGCGCCATCTTCACGCACCGGGCAAAACCACTCTGCCAAGTTGTTGGAACTGTGCCTTAATATTGCCAATGACGTCATACTAAAAATATAACAAAATTTAAAAATAAAAAAAAAAAGAAGTGGGTTGGATCCCTCTAGAAATCTGGCTCAGGATCATCTCGAAACAACCATTTCGTAAATGTTAGTAAATATACAGCATCCTTCAATAAAGGACGTTGGGGGACTGTATGCCTATAGTATTGGTTGGTTGGAGGATATATAATTAGTAGGCTACCCGGCTCCATAACTGCCGTATAACTAGGTCGTTCGGCGCCATCTCCGTGGTGAACGTGGCGCATAGTGTGAGTTCGTTTTCCGGTAGCCATAATTGCTACTGGTGCGAGCGTATCCATTCCCTCCCTAGGATTATAAATATGCCACGGTTTATATAACATTCCAGTTGCGTACCTTTCAATGTGAAGGCAATTGAAGCGTACATCACATATTCGAGACACGTGGTCCCTGACATTTTCTAAGAGAGGCGTCAACGCTTTGACGCGACTACTTTCCCCTCGTTCTTCGGCGTCCGTATAGCAGCAATATTGTCTAGCCACGCCCGGCCTGATAAAGTCGTGGGGGGGGCCAAAAAATTCGACTTCGGCGTCCAATGCGTGGTTTAGTCTTTGGATTTGCTGCTTTGTTGCCATATTCTTCAAATGCAACACCTCGTGGTTCAATAAACGTATTCGGGTTTCGGTCCAACTGGAAGTAGGATGCTTATCCCGGAAGATATCCGAAGTGGAAGTTACTTCAGCCATGTACCTTTAATTTTTTTTCAAAGTCTGCAACGAAAGAAAGGGGAAGAACGAGCTGGGAGACGAAGTGGCCAGAGGTATGTGGAGCGCGCGACGCTGGTTGGAAGAGCGATCGTTAAAAATATGAATGGGGGTGGGGGAGGGAGAGAAAAGGATTCTGGCGAGGGCATGCTCATACACTAACCAACTAGCCTTCCAATCAGACCGACAAAAACAAGATGCAGCTTTTCGCGGTGTCCGGGTTTGTATCGGCCTTACCGGCTGGGCTTCTAGGATTGATTTGGGGCTACAGGGCCCAACAACAACAACAACTAAGACCTCAACAAACCTATTATCAATAGCCCCATGGATACGTCACATATGTGGCTTTATCCATCCACCGTTTATTGGCTACCACTCTGTAAAGTTTGCTTTGGGTCGTGGTCAGTAAATGATGGTTTTTACGGATTATTTTTCGCGGTTCAGTAATTGTGACAGTTTCGTTTGCGTTGATATTTTTTACCATTCCAGCTAATGACTCAAAGTCTAAAATCTGGCTATTTCTGAAGTTTAAGGTTATGCCTCGTACTTTGACAATTTGTTTAGTACCTTTGTCGCTTTTTACTACGAAGCAGTAATTTTTAGCGCCGTTGCTAACAAAGTGAGTTATCTCAGCATTATTACCGTACACTGATAGATCGTTATTGAGACTACCTAACCTCGGGTCATTGTTGGGAGGCGCATGATGGCCGGTTGTTTTATAGAATGTACTATCTGTGTCTGAATAAAAAATATTACCTGGGGCGTGATCACGTAACAATTGCAACAATCGTAGTCGACCATAAGATGTGATTAGAGCACTTATCACTACAGATACGTTCGCGTTACCTTCCGACAAGTTCAAATCGTTCCTGTAACGAATGATCGCTATCTCGCCGTCGTTTTCAAAGTCAATATTGGATATTACATTTTTGTCGTCCGTGACAAACGCGAAATATTCCGCCGCATTGTTGATAAACTTTGTTGACAACAAATCTTCCCGCTGACTTATTTTTCCTGAAATAGAATTAAGGAATAATTTTGCGGTACTGCGGCCGCCAGGATTAACCTTAATATTGGCTAGGTTTAGCTCGATATGTTGAGTATCACGTACATGCTGCACATAGGCCTGTTTTTGAGAGTCGGTTATACAACCCTCCGGGAAGCTCGAGCACTCTAATTTCATGGCATAGAACGTTTTCACGTATTCCGTAAACAAGCCTCCACCCTCCCCCCTCCCAGGGTCGTATTTTACAGTTTGAGGGAAATGATACACGCCATACAGTTTCAATATTACGTAGCCGTCTTTGACAGCTTGTTGTAATTCCGGTGATACAAATGTGGCTTCAAACGCGCGTTGCTCGTCCGAGTGTTTACACCTGCCGTCCGCTGGCTGTTGGCCGATGCATGCGCAGCACAACGGGAAAAACAATTTATTTTCGTACTTATAAGGTAAAGTAGGAATGTAAAGCCCACGAGGTGGTAGTACTCGGGCTTGTATTAAACCAAAATATCCCGAAATATCGGTACTGCCTTCAAATTCTGTTATTATTGTAGGGTGGCCTACTGGAAATCGTTCCTGAAGCATGACAGAGGGATATAAAGAATTTATATCACCGGCGTAGATTTTTTCGTCTTTTTCGGCCACGTGCAAATGTCTATATGTCTCCACTCGACCCCCTAGATAGGCGGACCGGGGTCTCAACACGGGAGGCACTTTTTTGTAGGCTTTTTCAAACGCTCGCAATTTTTCGTCGCGTTTTATTTGTTCGTGGAATTGGCAAGACCATATTTGCACATATTTAACGCCGACTATTTCCTCTAGCGCCCTGCGTCTAATTATCGCTTTGTCGTGAGCGTCTTGAGCCGTTAACTGACTAAAAGGTAGTCTTTGTTGCCTGTTTGATATACATAAGCACCCGTGCACGTGACAAGCCATAAATTCGAATACAGTGTGAGTGCTTAAACAATAGCCGTCAACGCTGTATTTATTGCCAATGAATTTTTTTTCACCTAGGTTAGCCGCATGTTGAATAAAAATACCTCTTTTTGCTGCCTCGTAATCTAGCCAGACTAAACCCTCTCTCGAATATTTACGGTCGGGAAAATAGCCGTCCGATGGAATGGCTGCTATGGTATTTGGTTTTAAATAGATAGCTCTAAATATAGTCATGGCCAGGTTACTGATAGACAAACAGTCGTGGAATGGTTCTAACCTGGGACACACGGCTTGTATGAGCTGCCTGAATTTCAGAATGCAGGCCATAAGCACGCTGACATCGTTGCAACAATACTTAACCAGTTCTTGTTTAAAGTCAAAAGTTACATTTTTGGCACGTTGTTCGGCGTGCCAAGCTATCAGTTTGAGGCGCGCATCGACACTCAAGCTATCCGGATCGTACATTTCGAGATTAGGTACTACACCTCTGTACTCATAATTTTCTGGTCGGTTAAACAGGTGAGGATAATACCCCTTACTAATGAGATTTTCATCTAGCCCTAAACTAGCGGGTAGCTTGGATAAGGCCATTGACATAAACTTGAAAGAGTCCACCAACTTTATGCCTTCTATTTTTGCGGTTATTATTTTACCTCCCGCATATATGACGTCGGTAGGTTTGACTCCATTATCTAATGCCCATCTAATTAGGAAGAGAGAATCGTATCCAGAGTTATTATGTGAAATGAGAGAGAGGTTCGAATCCCTGGCATGTGACTCAAACAACCAATGACAAAAATCGTCTAGCGTGCTTTCACCGTTCATAAACACTTTGTGTTTGTCACCACAACGAATACATGTAGGTTTACCAAAACAGTAAGTGCATGCAATATCGATAACCGCCAAATTCACGCTGTGTAAAAAAAACTCCCTGTCCTCGCTGTCAGTTACTCGCTCAACTTGCGTCGTTTCGAGGTCGTAAACAGCTAACCGCACGCAATCGCGTTTTTTGAGGAGTGGTAAAGGTTGAATGTGGCAGCGGTGCTCTAGCCGACACCACTGTTTGCATATTTTACAAAAACGTTGGCAACAGTGATGCGGTGTCCTGCTATTACCCTCAAACGTTAGAAAACAAATCTTGCATTTAAACAGCGATTTACAGACTGTAGAGTCTTTGAAGGGTGGCTGTTTGCTATAATGGCGGACTAAACATTCCGTATTTCTGAACAATCTGTTACATGCCAAACATGGCAACCAGCGTTTCAGGAAGCAAACATATTTAGGCGAATGACACGAGGGACATTTATGCTTTTGGCAGGCGTGGCTTTTAGGTCGGGAATACGGCCTCAGACAGGAATGACAGAAAAATCGGGATGAGAAAATAAACCGCGGCTTTAAAATTCCGAAATAGTGATTGGCGTGGCAGAAAAGGTAGATGCGCTTAGAGCTAGAAGGCCCCTCGAAGGTAACCTGGCACTGCGTTCCATTTTTTTGGAATAACACAATTTGGTATTCTGTCAAATAATCCTGAAATTCTTTCAAGTCAACAATAGAACATCCATCTTGGCGAACACAGACGCCGGCGTCGGCGTGCAGCTGTAAAGCGAGCTTTTTTTGCACATTGTTCGATTTACGAATTTGTCTATATAATTTTATGTCCTTATCAGCGAATGCTTTGCAACAAACTATCGCTCTAGCCAAACAAAGTTTATCTAAGCCGTTTTTTGGGAACACGACCGACCTAGCTCCCCCTGTTGATAGTCATGCTATAACATTTGTGCGTGACATTTTCTTTTTCGGGAAAGTGCCGCCTCTGGGTATCTCGATATGAGTTACTTTAATCTCGAGCTTATTGAATACATCTATTTCCCGACCACTTTGGTTAAGTTTCAAAATAAGAGCCAAAATGTTAGCGACGCTGAAAGATTCCCTGGCATGTAAGGGAAGGAACAAGCTATTTTCAAACCCACTCCCCCCCAATACACACACCTACATAGTCGGTTGGTCGGAACCCATCCAGGACACGCTCAAATATGTCGGTGAAAAGTTGGTCTATATATTCTATAGGGTCTAAACGGTTTCTAACCAAATACTGGGCGTCAATAGGGGGAATTGTCACCGTGTAGACATTTGTATTAGTGCTAAATTTTTTTATGTATTTCCCCATGCATTTAACGATGCTGAATCTATCGTTTTTAAAAGTTTCGGTTCCCCGAGTCTGACAATCATATTCGGGAAGCTTTTCGGGACAGGATGATTTTAATGTCGGGCCTCCCCCAACTTGATTAGAATAAGCTATTGGAAAAAACAGAGAAGTAGTTTAATAAATTGAGCTGCGAAAAAGCGAAGCGTGCATTACGCAATCATGGTCTCTTTGGCTCGGGGAATTGAACTTACATCCCTGACAGGGGAGCCGTGTATCTTCTGTGTTTTTGCTGCATTTCGGATGTGCGATTTCTTGTTCACACATGTAACATTTCTGTAGTTCGACAACTTCCGGCTCCTGCGTAGCCTGGGAGGAAGAAGAAGAAGGGAGCGGGTCGTCGGTCTTTTTAACATCACTTTTCTTTTGTGGACGTCGTTTGCTTTTTTTTTTCTCTGGCTCGCTTCCGTCGACCGCTACGTTACTCTTTCTTTTTTGCTTCGGTTCATTTACGGCCATTGTTGGCAATGTTACCGCAGGTGAAGGTGTCAACTCGCATATTCTCTGCGTCCAGCAAGCGACTGCCTGCGATATATGAGGGAGCATGTATTTCATGCTGAGTATATCAAATTCAGTTAATGCTACGGATTTGTCTGCACTTTTAAGGATCAACACATTGTCGGCCACGGATTCGATCGACACGTTCCCCGATTTAACTGATATGCTCGAGTTAGGTTGACGCCAGTAGAGTTGCGCTATTATCCCTAACCACTCTGTTGGATCTAATACCACGCTGTCATTTTCTCCGTGTTTTCCAATAGCTATTTTCACTACGTTTACCGTCGGAACTATTCGTATGAAATTTAACCCGGTAAGTGGGAAGCAATCGCAATATGGGATGGTTTGGTACGCCATGAGACTGTGAGGGAGAGACAAAAATGAAAAAAAAAAGGACATTACTTATTTTTTTTTCACTCCAACCACATTTCGGTTTGGGATGTGGGGGATTCGATCTGAACTGTGGGGGGCTCTATCTCTTTCAGTTTTTTGTCCAAAAGCATAGTGATATCAGTGACGTAGCCTATCAAGCCTGCAAATTGACGATAGTTTAGTACAATGTACTTTTTGCTGTATTTTTCAAGTATGAATTTAGCCTGATAGACTGAGCCAGATTGTGACACTATCACTTTTAGGCCGGCTCCATAGTTCCGGCCGGTCATAATTTGCTGCTGTAAGTTGCGCTCGCTCACGATCTGATTGTAAATGCCGTGATCCTTAACAAATTCCCGCCATTCGGCGACAGTAAACGAGACCCCACGGCGTCCTGGCAGGATCCCTACTCCTGGGGTTATGAATTCCCGTAAATGTACGTACGCACGTCCCTGAAAATCTGTCACTTGTACGTATATTTCACCCCCTATGAAGTAGGTGTTTTTGGCTTCAATGACTCTATCTACTGAAGCTGATGATGTTGCCATATTTTTTTTTTGTTCACTATGTATATGAAAAGAAATAAAAAGGACATAGCCTTCCTTTAGGTTTTTTTTTTTTGCCCTATTCCGCACGTAAAATGATATAAAGGAACCATTTAGGCCTACCTGTTCCTCTCTGCTTGCACTGCTCTGGTGTACTGCTCCGTGGCCTTTCGGATTGTTGGATATCTGTAAACATAAATGTAAAGAAGCCCGTTAGCAACCGGCCAAGTCCTCGCACTCTTATTTTTTTTTTTCAATATTAACGTAATGCCTCATTAAACAATGCTTACCTCTACAATTGCTGAGTCGTTGGTTCCAATTGCTGAGATCGGCGGGTTAGTGAATTCTTGGCTGGGGTGATGGTTTTATACTTGGCCAAATTGCATTGTTTCAAGTGGAATAGCTGCTCGACAAATCAGCACCGGTTATTTTCCGTAAGGGTGTTACGGTACTCTATTTTGGTCATTTTTTCGATTGGTTAGTCTCATAGTACCGTCGCTCATTGCACGGCTCGAATCATGTGACGACTTTCAACCAATTGCGAGGCGTGTACTACGTCACGATGCGGGCCGCCCATTTCGCTCGAGGCAGTGTTTTTTTTTGGTGGTTAGCCCGTTATTTTGTCTTTTCGGGTTAAAGGGCTTATACGAAAGGTTTAACGTATAATAGGTCGGTTGTCTAGAGATCTAGGTCGCGAGACGTTAACTACGCGTCATTTTTTGACAGTACTGACAGCTTACATATAGCCCGTCACTTTTTGTTTTGACGAATTGATAGGGGGGAACGATTATTTTCTTTTAGTTGAGGGGGTCCCACGCTCTCTTGACAACCGTAAATAGCCGATAAATGTCGTAACTACATTCCTACGCCCATAGCAGTATTAACCTCACGACCTCTGGCCTATATACCGTTACGTTAATGGACGGAAACGCGTGACGGATTGGGTCTTTTTACAATAGTCATTCGTTCTTGTCATTTCTGTATAGGCAATTCAGAGGTCTGAAGGCCGTAGGGGGAGACCACCGTGTTGGGGGGCGGGATTGTGCGTATTATAGCCCCGAGCAATTTTAGACTTACCCGATTTTTGACGAGATCCTTACTTCATTCTGTTCTCTGATAGCTACTGTCAACACAGCTCACTAACTATCAACTCTTGGATATTTTTTTTATCCTTCAGCGCGTCTCGTGAGTTGTGTGTTTTGTATACTTTTGTATACTTTAACGCGCTTTTTTTTTTATTGACTTTTTTTTAAAATTGGTGTTTCATTAGCCAAATACCTCCGACATCCTTCTCGTGCAGGAGATCGGTCTGTGGGCCTGCTATCTTGTGTCCCACTTACTCCCCTGAAAGTGCCGACCCACGGCCTCCTGGGCCGGCCGCCCGTGAACGCGACGAGGTGATTTAGTTTTTCTTTCTTTTTTCTCTATTGTAGTTAGTCGCCGATATGCAACGGATCACCGTCTCGCGCGACTTGCCCTGTTTAAATGCTTCAAACGGGAAAGGGCAATGCATCGTGCCCTACGGCAAAATCTAGTTGATGCTGGGGGCGCTTCCAGCTGAGCTTTTTCTACTTTTTTTTTTAGCTAGGGATTCAACAGCCCAAAGAACGCGTTCCTAGTTATTACGTAGTTTCTACTCTGGGCTGAAGGCAACTGGGGGAAAACAATTATCGCGGGCGGGGGCGGCGCACGGATGCGGCAGAGATATGGGGCGGGTATCTAGCGTTCAATGGGGGAAAACATAGACCCTAGGTGCACGTGGGCCGACCGATAGATCCAACTCTGGGCTGAAGTGTACTAGTCACCTGGAGGAAAACAGTTATCCCGGGCGGGCGACGCGTAGATGCGGCAGGGATATGAGGCGGGTATTTAACGTTCAATGGAGGGAAAATGTTGATCCTAGGTGCACATGGGCCGAGCAATAGACCCAACTTTGTGCTGAAGTGTACTAGTCACCTGGAGGAAACAGTTATCCCGGGCGGGTGACGCGTAGATGCGGCAGAGATATCGGGCGGGTATCTAACGTTCAAGGGAGGGAAAATGTTGATCCTAGGTGCACGTGGACCGACCAACAGACCCTAGATGCACGCGCCTCCCCCCCTAGGATTTAAATGTGGTACCCAAAAAGCATGGGGCTCTGTTAGGCTGTAACCCTATACTAGACAGCCGGGTGATTCTAACTACTTTCAGCAGTTCCGAGTATGCTTTAACAGCAGTTCGGGAAAGCAGCGCTGGGAGAGAGGCGTGTGGTTGCTTAGATTCTACCCAGAGATGAACTAACAACATCTAGGCTGGCAGTTGATTTCTACTAGCTTTTAGTTACATTGGCAAACACCAGATGGAACCAAGGTAAAATATCTGTTTTGTCATTCCTACAAACCACAGATTTGCACGCTGGCTATTGATAGCTGACCAAATACAGTGATATTACTGTTCACCAATAATGACAATGCGTTTGACCGGAATGACACTTCCAACCATTGGTATACAAGTGACCACCACAGCATCACGTGGCAAGTGACCTTATAGTCAGAAATCCCAGACATAAACACGCGTCTAAGAAAGACACAACAATACGGACTGTGTTTTTTTCCCAACAGTTTTTTTTTTTCAAAATAGAAAATCAATGGTCTATCTTTGACTACAATTTTTTTACTTCATCGAGCAAAACTTATCGTTGTATTAATCCCTAGATCTCAACAATCTCCTGCTTGGCTGAAAAGTAAGGCTTAAAAAAATTAAATTGACAAAACGTCTGTGGAAAAAGAGGAAAGGGGTACTAAGAGAGAAAAACAGGTCTAACTTCAACATACCGGAAATAATAGTGTTAATGCCGTGATAAATGTTAAAGACACGTATGAAGAAAACATCGCTGACAAGTGTTGTAAAGACTAAAAAGTGTTGTAAAGACCCAAGCTATGCAAAAACCAAAAAGAAAAAAAAGACACAATCGCATGCTTTCTACTGGGTGATAAATCACTGCTAACCTACAATAAATTGGTAATGCCTTTGATAAAGCTTTGAACACGAAAATGATATCCCTGATATGAAACCCTTCAGGCCCAATATAAAAATGTTGATAAGGTTCTGATCTGTGAAATGGAGATTTGCACTATTCTCGTTAGCCTTGATCTTTGGTAAATCCCAAGTTTCCGATGGCATTCTCCCCGGTATTCTGAAAGATTGGGCACTACTTTCTCTAAAGTACTTAAAATTATATTTCAATTTGTGATCACACCGTCAATTCTCCTTCAGAATGGAAGTGTGTCGATATCATGCCAAGTTCATAAGAGAGGCTCCTATCTTGATGCTAATAATCATACGCCTATCAGTGTAAATCTAGTTGTAGCAAACGTTTTTGAAAGAATTATTTTAAATTGCAAAGCAAAGGGTTGCAAAGCGTTAAAACGAGCGTTAACCACTCCTGGTCATCTGCCCGAAGCTCTAAGGCCCTATTTTAAATTGTTAACAGAGTGAAGGAACAACTGCACCAAAACAAAATTCTGAACCAATACTGAACTTGCAGCAGCAACTTACTAACTGGAATCAATGCGCGGCAGAGAGACCTCAACGGAAAAATTCCAACTGATGTTATGTACGCAAACATCAAGAATGCTTTTAGTTCTATCTCGCATTACCAACTGTCATCGAAGCTGAGAGCCTACCATCTTAATCCTGGATCTGGATCTGCGACAATGCCTCTATACCACGCGCCATGGCTGTTTGCTGTGACGTGCGTATCACGTCAGTGGGCTAGCCCAATCAGATGGCCAAACAGCCGTTGTTCTCGTTCGTCATTGGCTAACTCATGGTGACGTCACGGCAAACAGCCATTGCGCATGGTATAGTCGCTACCAAAAGCCAACTTCAGAGATATCTGAGAGGTTCAAACACTGAGAAAAGTCAAGGGGTAAACCTTAGTGCATGGCTTTTCAGTAAATTCGTAGAGGATATGCCAGAAGGCCGGGTTAGCAACAGTCTTATATGCACACAGGCAACGTCAGTAGGGTGCACAGGGAGGGGGCATTACCCATGCCCTCTTGGGAAAAATGCCCTTTTTTGCCCTTTTTGAAGAAAAAAACAACATGCCCTATTTTGCATAGAGCCATAGAAAGGACAAACAGAAAGCCAGGAAGCCCGAGAAAGGAGCCAAAAAGGTTAAAAAGTGAGTGACAAGCAGAAAAAAAAAGGTCACCAGAAAATTAAATGCCTCAGCGTGCCCTTTTACTGAAAGTTGCCCCATAGCCCTCTCGGATGTCGGTGCACGCTACTGGACGTCATAAAGCTTTACTACAAATTAGATATTATTGAACACTGTGAAACCCTACAACAAGAGATTCGTAAGTTAAAATCCTGGGCACTTCACGGGTTTTAAGCGTTTCTTTGTACGTATTGGGAAAAAAACGTGCTGCAGCCTTCACGTAGGCCTATTCTGTTCTCAAGTTGATTCTATGCAAGTCATGGGAACCATTTCTGATAACGAATGGAAATTTCGCTTATAAACTGAGCACATGTTTATTGTGTAATGAAGTCCACAAAATGTACATTGCTTTACATTCCGTTTTTACTAACTGGAATGCTGATATCACAAGTAAACTGCATTTAACCGTTATCCGTCCGAAAAATGAACATCATATAAAGGCATGGTCCCCGTACTGCGAAAGTGGCAAACAAAACAAAGTGGCTACCTGGGTGCACGGGTAGCTGTGAGCACTGGGGCCTCAGATTCGATAGGCGTCTTAGTCCCAGCTGTACATCTCTGGCTTTTTACAGACCCGGGTTCGATCCTGGTAAAGGGAAGTGTATATGTACGGGTTTTTCTCCGGTTGTTTCCTTCCCGTTGTACTCCAATTTCCTCCGGGTACTCCGGTTTCCTCTCTCCTGCGGTAAAAAAAACCAACTGTTTACGATGGTGGTTCCTTCCACTTAACATCTGCAGCTTGGGCCTTAAAAAGCTGTATAGAGCAGTGACACGACGTAGTATTATTGTATATAACTCTATGCTGGAGCCTTAATGGGTTAGCTGCAGGGGCACTGCAGAGAGAAACAGAAGGGCGTCATACTGAAACCGATGCTGTGAAGAGTGATTTCTTAGACCTAAGCGCGCTATTTTTGTTTTTGGAAAAAAAACAACGTTATTTTGAGCCTAAGAAATCCGCTCTTCCGTTGTTTTCCCCTCCATTTTTATGTATTGCACCTTGTAGTTATGCCCTTCAAAACCCGTCAATATGTCGGCAAATGTCACTGCTCTATAGCTTACTGGCCGACAACGTCTATTCTATTTTATTCTATTCTGAAAACGTCGAGGAATTTCAAAGAATTTCAAGCAAAACGAGTTAGTTGAAACAAAAATACTCCTTGAAGGCCGGTTTTTAAAACTTAGAAGCTTCCTACTCGTGCAGGAGTGTAGAACAAGAGAGGAGCAGATTTTAACCTGTAAATCTTGAACAGGTCAACTGACTTGTCCAGTTAAACATGTTTTTGAAACCAGTTAAACTCTCCAACGCCAGTTTAACCGTGGCCTCACTAAAGAAATTCAAGAGACCTGTTTAGAAATGACATTGGCAAAACTGTTTTAACGTGAGTTCTGCCAATAGGTGGAGTGCTCTACCAGTGTCCGTGGTGAATGCAACAACGCTCAGCAGCTGGAAATGCTGTGACAAACTCTCGATCCTTCACTGATGTTTAAAGGATGTGTTTTTTCTCAGTTTCGCTTTCACTTATCGTTACTGCTATTAGGCTACGTGGATACGTAATTAGCGTCACTCTGGTTCAGATATCAGCGCACTTGTACTACATAGCACGCCTTATCATTTCCTTAGCATTACTTTGATCAAGAATTTATCAATGTATCACGATAAATCTAATCACCGTTGCAAAGAAATTGTATTCACATCCAATTCAAGAAAAATAAACCAACACTAAAAACAAAGCAAAATACACAAAGGCAAAAACTGGTAAAGAGGCCACCAAGTTGAGAGTGGTTCGGCCCTTCAAAGGAGTGATATCAACACACCAAATCTAACTAAATAAAACAAATTACAACATAATTAAAATCAAAAACCTATAAAGAGGTAACTAAGTTGAGAATGATTTTGCCTGTAGGGAAAAGGTAGTAGCAAATTGTTGAAAACCAATTTCTTGTTGACGTGGCACTTTATTACACATCTGCACGGTAGTGGAGTTGAGTAAATATACAATTCACAAAAAAGGAGTGATATCATATCAAAAACCAAAACTGGTAAAAGGGGCAGCCAAGTTCCGAATGGTTCGGCCCTTCAAAGGAGTGATATCAACACACTAAAACATTCGCCAACTTAATCGCACCGAATAATACATTGGACGTTAAATGAAAACTTGAACATTGCTACCGAAAGTACCTTCTAACTATTAAGCGGTGCGATTAACTTGATGATTGTTTTTGTTAGTTGATTATCACTCCTTTGAAGGGCCGAACCATTCGGAACTTGGCGGCCCCTTTTACCAGTTTTGGTGTTTGATATGATATACTTAATAATAATTAGAAGTTAAGTATTTAGCCAGTGACTTCCACGCAGCTTACCCTTACTACCGAAAAACCTTAATTACCATTCATATGGCAATTGCATATGTGTCCTACCATAGATAATCTGCCACCTGGCTATAGGGGCATGAACCTAGGGTGAGCACAGCTCGACAGCACACCCCCGACACCGATGACCTTGGACATTAGTCGCCGTGCTAGTTCGAATGCAGGGTCTTAGTCAGTCACCTGGCGTTAACGGTACTGTCCGTGAAATTGAAGAAAGGAAATTAGAAGCAAAATATTGAAAACTTGCTCTTAGTTTGTTTTTTATGAATATAATGATTTATTATGGTTGAATATGACAAGCGAACACCACAATTTAGCCATTCTTTTGCTGCTAATAACTTACTGTTAAAGATGTAATTACCGGACGGCAAGCCATATAAACTCGATAAATGCTAAATAAACACTGATGGAAACCTATTTCTGTTGCCTGCGATAATAACATTAACTTAACAGAAAGTGTGACGAGCATTTACGTGAAGATAGTTGGTAAAGCAGCAAAGGCAATCGTCTCTGTACTGTGATTGGCAAATTGGTTTCGACCAGCCACACCATACGTTCTGCTTGCTCAATGGGAGTCGCCATTTTCTTTATGACGTCATGCTGAAGCACTGTAACTACCGATCTTTGGCAATGACGCTACTTTAAAAAATTGGAGAGTTTTCCTACTTTCAGTTCAAACCGCTTGTGAATTGGCCTTTTTTTTTTAAAGAAGTTTTGAATTTCTGTAACCAGGGAGTTATTTTGTAGACACCCTGTATTATTTCCATCAATGTAAATCACAGTTGTATAGCTTAAATAGAGACCGTCCTACCCCCACTGGAAGGTGTTGTTGTAACACCATAGCGGTGAAAGAGCATGGTGATTTTCGATTTCAAAGTGTTCCTATGAGCTATCCAATTACCCTAGATGGACATACATAGGCTCTTCTAAAAGGTGGTGATGTATCTTTCCAGCAATGTTAATCACAGTTGTGTGTTTTAAATAGGGACTGTCCTACGCCCATTGAAAGGTGTTTTTGCAATGATGTAGCGACGAAAAAGAATGGTGATTTTCTATTTCAAATTGCTTTTATGAGCTATCTAATTATCCCAGAAGGACATACTTAGGCACTTCTCAAAGGTGGTGATGTGTATCTTAAAAAGGGACAGTTCTACGCCCATTGAAAGGTGTCGCCGTGGATTATTAGAGAGCTAACAGGAATAGTATATAGCCTGGAATATTTGTACTGTATAACACTATAATGTAACACGTTTCGTTAATTTAACACCCCGAAATTGAATAGGAATTTTCGACAGGCTAATAAATGTGGTTACCATTCTTAACATACACTAGCCACATCGCTCGCTTCGCTCGTCCGTTGGCGTCGTCTCGCTTCGCTCGAAGAGGTTCCTTATTGGTACACCTCTTTAAATAAGATTTAGATGACTATTATTTTGTCACCTTTCGTCTGTAAATCTCATCCCGTACTTCTAATGCTTGTATTCTACATATGCTGCTAGATAAAGATAATAAAATTAGAAAACAAAAACGAGCTCGTTTGATGTTTAAGGTAAGGTTTAACTGATCCAAAGTCAAAACAGCAAAGTAACACAAATAAACCTTCGTGTAAGGTTTCACATAAACAGTACAGGAACAATGCGGTATGTGAAACCTTACACGCAGGTTTATTTGTGTTACTTTGCTGCTTTGACTTCGGATCAGTTAAACCTACATCAAACGAGCTCGTTTTTGTTTTTTAATTCATGATACTTTGACATACCAAGCTAGTTGTCTGCACTCGTTGCAAATGCACTGAATTTTGCTCGCTTCGCTTGCTCATTCAGTGCAAGTTTTTTCTTTTGGAAGTTGGTTTGTCCGCAGTTATCTGTCAGCAGCTTTGGCCGTATTTGTAATACAGGACGGCAAGCCAAATGGACAACGGATACTTTAGCTTTAACACGGAAGGATGACGTGAAATCATATAAATCTATTAGTAATAAGGATAATGCTTCCTCTCCACGCGCGGGTAAATTGTTAGCATTGTTAGCATTTGCTTACGCTTTCCGTCTGGCGTTTGCTGATTGGCCTTGTTGCATAAAAACAATGTTTAAAACAATGCAAACCAATAGAACGGATCGTTCAGGGCCCCATAACTCCGGAACGAGACGACCAGTCGAAATTTCTGTTTCTATAAAGGGCACTTCTCCGGAAGTAGATCTTTCAAATGAGCTAAGAACTAGCTTTCTACGACAAACGGTTTGGTCTGTAGAGTGAACTGTATAAACGTGTCCCACAAAGATCATCATCATATAAGACAAAAATGAAACTCACGATTCCAGCTCAAATCCAGATCTCCAATGTGACAAATCGGAAATTAATAAAATTTGATACACGTGTTGGCCAAGTCCGTAAAAGCTCAATTTCAGTAGAAAATGTTCAAAGAGGGCGGAGAAATTAAGCATCGAAATTTCGGCTTTAACATGGAGACCGAGGTCAAACTTTACATTGAGCAAAGCTGTGTGTGTTTATTGATTACTAGTTGTGCCCGTGCGCATGCTGTGCACGCCCCGCCCCTCCGGGGGGTGGGGGCAGGTGTTTGGTCTTTGGTTTTAAATATATCAAACCGAAGATCGAAAATGTGAATGGCTCCCACATATGCCCTCTCCCCCACAATTACTTTAACCCCCAATCCCCGCACTCCTGCCCCCACCCCCCATACACGCTTGTCCGCCTCCGCCTTCCCCTCCCCGAAAACGTCGCTCCGTGATATTCTCCCTTTGGTGCAGCCCCGGAAAAGTAGCACTGAGGCGTGTGCTTGACTGAAGGCTGAAAAAAACTGTATCACTGAGAAATCCAGCATTCAGTAAGCAAGTAATCCCATGTTTAAGTTAATCCTTTGAAACAATTCACTTCGGTAGCGCGCATTGCCCGCCACACACACTTGCCCTGGCACCCTCTACCGCACCCCCCGAAAACGCCGCCCCGTGACATTTCTCCTTTGGTGCAGCCCCGGAAAAGTCGCGTGCGTATGTTTGACTGAAGGCTAAAAAAAGCCCTGAGAAATCCAGCATTCAGTAAGCAAGTAACCCTATGTTTAAGTTAATCCTTTGAAACAATTCACCTCGGTACCGTGCATGGTGATATTGTTGCAAGCAACGATTGTTGCCGCCCACTTAAAAACAATTCAACTCCTTCCTGGAAATGAACATTTAGGAAATAAATGTGCCTTTCCATCGTATCAAGCTGCCAATTTCGAGGCCCTTCTCGAAATTAAGAACGAATCGTCGTTTGGTTTAAAGTTGTCTGGATTAGTAGCCACGGGTTTTTTTTTTTTGCTCAAACGCCGACAATGGTACAGTCCACGCGACTAAAACTTTGTTGGCCGCTTTGGTACCACAACAATACCAAAAAACGAACCCAAAAACGGTGCGGCAGGTCTGCTAAGTGGCGTTATCTCTTCGAAGACTTTGGAAAAAGTGTTTATAACCCGAACTTGTAGTCCAAGGCCGTCAATAGACAGCGACATGGCAGTTTGGTAAGTAGCGCCATCTGTTCGAAGACGTTGGAAAAGTGTCCCAACCCGAATTTGAAGGCGAATCACGTCAACAGATGGCACAACCGTGTAGGGTACTTGATTGTACGACAGAATGGCGAGGCCGGTGACTTGGCCGCCTGCTCCGTATTATACTGTACTATATGTAGATTACTGAGAACAACCAGTTATTAACTGACTTGTTCTTGTTCTTGTTCTTGTTCTTGTTGGTTTACTGCCGCTTAACCATTGTTAATGGACGTTCCCGAAAAGCACGAAAAAAACTTTGGTCAACAATCGTTCACGTCATGTATTGTAGTGTGATTGTTGCTGATTGTTGAAAACGGTCATTTTTCGCTAATTTGGGGCATTTAGGACCTAAATTTGAATTTAAGAATACGCCTAAGAGAAATTTGGAGAAATTTCCTTTCTTCCAAACCCTTTCTCTAATTTTTGAGGCCACTATTTCAAGAGGAGTAGAAGGGCACACGTATAAATAAATAAATAAATAAATAAATAAATAAATAACCACACAGAACGATTTCAATTATGTTAGATGGTGGCACCTTTCAAAATGCAACTGAGGACATGTCTAACATCAATTGTGTAGAGAAAAATTTGTCATACCTAATTGCTTTGCTGTAAAGAATACATCACCACCTTTCAGAAGAGCCTAAGTATGTCAATTTAGGGTAATTAGAGAGGTAATAGCAAAGTTGTATAGTCAGGAATGCTATACACTGTTAACTACTACAATTTTCCGTCAATTTGGCATAAAATGACAAATTGGGCCATAAGGGTTAAATTTGCGTGAAAATTGAATAGGACTTTTCCTGAAGAAAATTTAATTTTGTTTTAGACTTGTATTCTGTGTTTTGTGATCTGAACAACGGTTAAGAAGTTACAGCAAACAATTTGACTTTTGGCCACCGATGTTGAGCTTTGACTTTCATAAAAAAAAATTCCCAAAGATGCCAAGGTGGCATCATCCGTATTCTGACTAGGGGGCATGTAGAAGGCTAAATTCCTGCAAAAAACGTTTGTTATACCGCACTGCAAGTTTCTGATAAGAAAAAAAATGTACTGGCAACCTGACTACACAATGTTAGTCACTGGAACACCTCAGTCCCCCAGAGGAATAATTTTTTTTTGTGGGTGAGATATTTAGTGATGCGTAAATACAATTTTCCACACTGAGCCTGTATGAGGAATTTCAAAGAAAGTATTTTTCACTCCACCCTAATATACAACTAGCCAACTGTTTTACTTTATATTTATTTATTTTTTTTCATGTTGTGTCTTTAATACATTTACAGAATTCCTTCAAAAAAATGAACCAAACGTTTAGTGGAAATTCAGAAAAATTAATATATGTTTGTCGAGTGCGTGAAAATTTATTCTTTACTCAAATATTATGAATACGCATAAAATAATCACATCAAAATAATTGCTCTAAGAATTTGACTTCATCCTCGCCAACGCACACCAGAACTTTTTCGAATTTAGTATTAGGTGATTTTAATCTCTCAACCATTGATTGGGAACATCTGCATGCTTCCGACTGTTTCTGGATCGCATTGCCCCTTCGGTCTTACAAACCTTGTGACCACCCCAACTAGAGGCGGAAATATCTTGGACATTTTGCTGGTGGACGATTTGCGTCTTGTCTTTGACGTCCCCACTGGCCCCTCAATGGGTTCTAGTGACCACGATACTCTACATTTTCTATTCAGGGAAGTGTCCCATCTGCACCTTCACACTCTAAGCAAGTAAAAATTGATTTTTTTTTCTGTCTTAGAGCTAAATTGGATTTGATTGATTGGAAATTTACCCTTTCTGGACACTCAACTGTTGACTGCCTGGCTAACCTTTCACAAAATCTTAACTGACAATATCGCTGCCTCCAGTCAAGCATTCACTCCACGTCGTGGCCCCTCCTTGCTTTTTAGAGATCACCAGTTGACTAAACTTGCTATACTTCCAAATTGACTGCCTGGCGTAGGTATAAAGTAAACCGAGCCCCTTTACGTTTGGAGGTGTATAATGAGTGCAAAAGGTTGTACTTCGCTCGCATTAAGAACCTTCAAGTGTCTGCTGAGCAAAAAACCCTCTCTGAGGGAAATGTAACATTGCTTTTTCGCTTTTATAGGTATAAGACCCAAACTTGCAGGACTATTCCTCCACTACTCGTGGATGGCGCTTCGGGGCGAGGGATAATCGTCTAACTGGAAAATCGCATAATTGGAGGAACGTATAACGGAAAACAGTATAACGGAATATCATCTAACAGGAAATTCGTATAATGGAAAAGCGTCTAACTCGAAATTTGTATAATGGAAAATCGTCTAATATCCCTTCCTCGCTCGCGCTGCCGCGCTCGCTGCGGCTATACATATAACATCAGAAACCGCAGTTAGACGTTAATCCAGTTAGACTTTTATCCATTATACAATTATCCATTATACGATATTCCGTTTAGATGCTTTTCCAGATTTTTTTCTAGGCAGATTTTAGACAATTATCCCATTAGACGATTTTCCAGTTAGATGTTCGTCCGACGCCCCGGCGCTTCCCCAACTGATAACAGGATGAAGGCGAATGCACTCAGCATGATCTTTTCCAACAACGGAGTCTTAGACAATAACTCCCACAAGTCAATCTTGTCTGAAACCCCTCGTCTCGACCATTATCGTTCAACTGATTCAGCCTTAGCCGTCACCTTAGCACCAATTCGGATCCTGGTCATTTTAAATCGTATTAAACCTAGCCACTCTGTTGGCCCTGACAGTATATCGGCATACGTCTATAAAGAGATTACTTCTCAAATCGGCGAACCTCTTTCTTTAATCTTTACCTTGTCCTACCAAACCAGTCTTCAACCTGATGTTTGGCCAACTGCCATTGTCGTTCCGATACTTAAGAAGGGTAATCCTTCTGATTCAGTGAATTATCGACCCATTTCTCTTACCTGCGTCCCTTGCAAGATCATGGAGACGATCTTAAAGGATGCCATCCTTACTATGATTGAAAATCGTAAATTTAACTTTGATGACCAATTTGGTTTTTTACCTGGTAAATCTGTAACTCATCCACTACTTATCGTATTAAACAAATGGACCGAGGCATTCGTTCTGGGTATTGGCTCCGATTGCATCATGTTTGATTTTAAAAAGGCCTTTGAGTCGGTCGTGCATTCGAAACTAATATTTAAACTTCAGTCGTTTGGATTTCCAAATCATCTTTTGAGGTGGATCCATGCCTTTGTTTCAGCTCGCACACAATGTGTTATTGTGGGTGAAAACTTGTCAACTGATTCCTCTTTAATCAGCGGCGTTCCCCAGGGATCAGTCTTGGGTCCTCTTTTGTTTATTCTTTTCTTGGCCGACGTTGATGTCCGTTCGCATAACACAGAGCAAGAAAAGTTTGCTGATGACCTTAAAGTCCATTCGCCTATTGTTCTACTAGCCGATGCTCTTATACTCCAGTCTAGTATCGATGGGGTCTTAACTTGGTCGGACTACTGGCAACTCCCACTGTCTGTGAACAAATGCCATAGTTTTTCTCTTGGGAACTGTACCCTTGACAGCCACTACACACTGTTGGTTCCGTGCGTGATCTCAGTGTGCGGTTTAACTCCGACTTGAAACCAGCCATCCATTGTCATTCCATTGTTATGAGTGCAAACATTAAATCTGCTATTCTTAGACGGTGTTTTACCTCTAGGGAACGCCGTACTTTAATCTAGGCCTTTTGTGTTTACGTTCGTCCTACCCTCGAGTATGCTTGCCAAGCCTGGTCCCCCTGGCTGCTAAAGGTCGTCGACCTTGTTGAGTCGGTTCAGCGTAGGTACACAAAGTCGCTGACCGGCCATTATAGGTACTCTTACCTTGAACACCTGAAGATCTTAAATCTTGACAGCCTGGAATTGCGGCCTCTCAGGGGGGGCAATGCGATCCAGAAACAGAGAATGTGTACAGTCGGAAGCATGCAGATGTTCCCAATCAATGGTTGAGAGATTAAAATCACCCAGTACTAAATTCGAAAAAGTCTGGCGTGCGTTGGCGAGGACGAAGTCTAATTCTTAGAGCAATCATTGTGTTGTGATTATTTTATGTGTATTCGTAATATTTGGGTGAAGAATAAATTTTCACGCACTCGACAAACATATATTAATTTTTCTGAATTTCCACTAAACGTTTGGTTCTTTTTTTGAAGGAATTCAGTAAATATATTAAAACTTCAACATGAAAAAAAAAAACATAAAAAATAAAAAGTATAACAGTTGGCTAGTTGTACATTAGGGTGGAGTTAAAAATACTTTCTTTGAAATTCCTCATATAGGCTGAGTGTGGAAAAGTTGTATTTACGCATCAGTAAATATCTCGCACACAAAAAATCATTCCTCTGGGGGGCTAAGGTGTTCCAGTGACTAACATTGTGTAGTCAGGTTGCCAGTACATTTTTTTCTTATCAGAACTTTGCAGTGATGTATAACAAACGATTTTTTGCAGGAATTTAACCTTCTAATTCTATCCTTCTAAAGACAAGATTCTTGTCTTTAAAATTTTACATTATCACATCCCCTCTGTCTTGCCCTTCTTCGAAGTTTCGGACTTTACTAGAACTAGAGGCAACGCTCTCAAACTTGTTCGACCACTTTTTAAGCGGGACTGTAGAAAATATCCGGTGTGGATCTTCCTGATCGGGTTACCATACTGTTGCGGCTTTTCCTATGGAACTCAACACCGTTGATTTGAGGAGTCATTTGCACCGCCCCGAGTTCTTCTTTTTACCACATGCTTATAGTCGGCCACTTTAACTATGCTTTCATTAGTTGTAGCGACTGGTAACATTTTATTGCTTGACTTACTTATTAATCTACTGGTTTAATTATATGAGGGTTGATGTTAGTGGGGCATTAATGCAGCCTTTCTTCCTCTCTCCACCTTTCTCTGGTGGTAAAGCTTTTATTATTTATTTATTAGTCTGCTAAACTATTTTTAACTATAAGTTCAACAACCTCACAGTGGAAAAGTATTTACCAGTAGTTAGACGATAATTAAATGCAGCCGGGAAACAGAGAAGACTCAAGTCCACACGCACCTTTCATTAATATTTAACGCCTGGAGTGAAAATGCCGGCTACATTTGCATTAAAATAATCTATTCAAAATCGATAAAGGTCGGGATTTTGTGCTCGATTCTCTAAGCTCAGCGCGCCTCTCGGTTAGCTTTAATGAATTGGCGATGCCCTCCTTTTCAGAGGTAAGAGGATCTCAACGATTCCGTATTTCTGGCACAGTCTGCCTAGGCTTTGCTTTCATTTTAAACATAGATTTACTGGATGAAAGTCACATGGATTTTTTTCCCCATTTAATCGAAGCTAGCCCCACAATCAATAGACAACTGAATTTTCAAACCTCGTGTTTTTTTTTTTAAAGCAACATGACACTAGAAAGTTTACTACAAAAAATGGCGTGCATTTTTTCCAAAAAAAAGGGGAGGAGGCATTACCCCTTCCCGTTTTTAAAGAAAAAACACGCCTTATTTTGCTTTGCTGCACTGAAAAATGCAAGGAAAACCTAGAGCTCTAAAAACGGGGGGGGGGGGGGAAGACAGGAAGCCCAAAAAAGAGGCCAAAAATGATAACAAAAATGAGTTACAAAAAAAAATGTCCCCAGAAAAATAAAGCTTTAGCGTGCCCTTTTATTGACTGAAAGTCTGTGCACGCTACTGACTGAACTACACGTTCATATTTTGACGTTATGTTAAAAAATCGTACACCAGATTTTAATCTTCCTATACCACTGCGTTTCACTGCAAAGTCACTAGTTTGACAGGCAAATTTAGGATAAAGCAATGATCATGTAAGTGATCCCCCCCCCTTCCCCATTCCTCGCCTGCTTAAAAATATAGGTGTTGTTTGTTTATTATTGAACTCTCCCCGACGTAATGTTATTACAGAACGAGAAGAAGAATCTCAAGTGTTCACTGTGCGACAGTTTTTCATTGTTAAAAATGGACATATGAACAAAGAAAAATAATTTAACATGACAATTTCTCTGCACCCCCCTTCACCCTTGCAAATCCTGAAACATCCTCTGACCCGGGTTTAAATATCCGACATGGTGGGAAAAAAATTGACGCAATGGATTATAACCAAAAAAGCCGAGTGAACCACATTAAATCTTCCTTCTTCATGCTGTAACCTGGCAACTCTGGCGTAAGAAAACGGGGTGGGGCTAGAGAGCCAGGGGCGAGAGGGGGGGGGGAGGGGCCTTTAAGACACGTCGTTTTGGTTTGGAAGGGCTGGGGGTTTCGAAATGACGTGGAATAAATTCCTCCAGACGACGTGAAAAATTAAACTCCAGATGTACCGTAGAAAATTTTCTTCTGTGACACCCGAAAATATATCCTATACATAAATGTATTGCAACACGCCATGCGAATCGTCACTTCCGGTTCAACGATCCCGGCTGCTGCCTCGTTAAAGATCTGCAACAATTAAAGCAATTAAAGGCCGTAATATTGGCGAAATTGTGTTAGTTGCTCATTGGGAGTTCGGGGTGGGGGTGGTGGGTACCGGTGATGCTTAATTTAGTAATACACGTTATTCCCATTGTTCTAATTCTTACCAAAAGTGTCCCGCTGCATGGGCACTCGCATATGACGTTCGGGCTTCATTAGAGCAAGCCAGACTTCTCACCCATTGAAACATCATCAAGCTAATACTGTGTAGGTCGGGGGTTGCCGTGCCTTCGACCAAACTTGTCGTTTAATGAGAAATTTTACTACATTACGTACTCTTATTTCCTATATCAAGGGATGCGCCGTCAGCTTTAATTTTGTTTCTTTAATTTTTTTTTCACATTTCATCCCCATAGCTGAAAGGAAGTCGGATGCGATTGCCCAGTGCGTCACTTTTGGTAAGCCCAATGGACAGTTTTGACCGAATCCACGACAAAATGCCACCAGTTCAGAATGCCACCGTCAAAATGCCACCAGTTCAGAATGCCACCAAGTTAGAATGACACCGTCAAAATGCCACCAGTTCAGAATGCCACCGTCAAAATGCCACCCGACAAAATGCCGCTCTCCACCGAAACACTGTTGTGTTACCCTTTTGAC
>JAHWFP010140144.1:0-31706 GCA_023313725.1 Lithobius niger | reverse complement strand
TATATTATATTATATTATATTATATTATATTATATTATATTATATTATATTATATTATATATATTCCTTGCCTTTAGGTATGACGTTTAGTTTTAATCTGGTCGAGCTGTTTGGACTAGTGGCTTTGGTGGCGGGTATCGCCGGTACACTTCCACTCTAAAGTCAAACTGAACTGAATTGCGAGACTGGTGATGAGCTGTGTATCCTTGACATTGGGCTCGATGTTTTAAACTAGGTTCGGGCTGTTTGGGGTAGTGGCTTTACTTGGTGAAGATCAGTACGCCTTTGTAAACTGGGTAGAGCCCTAAGATCGAGTAACAAAGACTTGGTGGTGAGCACTCGTTCCCCTAAAGGGGTTTGCTCTCTCTGAGCTGGTCGGAGTAGTTGGACTATTGGCAACGCTTGGGTGGTGAGTGGTATGCCAATCCGACCTGGAGTTGAGCCGTTGGACCAGCAGCAAAGACTTAGCGATAAGCAGCGTGGCTTTGCCTTTGGGCTAGGAAGGTGCTAAGCTGTTTGAGCTGTTTGGACTGGTGGCAACGCTTTGACAGTGAGCTGTTTGTTCGTCTTGCGGCACATCTCTGAAGTGCTGCCGGACCTAGCGGCGATAGAGGTGGTGAGCCCTTTAAGTTTGGAGACGTAGTAGCAGCAGTCTCTTGGAGCTGGTCGGAGTAGTTGGACCAGTGGCTTCATTTTGGTGACGAGTGGTATGCCATTCTGAACTGTAACTGAGCCGTTGGACCTGCAGCAAAGTCTAGTTGGAACTTGTTGAGGGGTTTTCGAGCGTCGCTGGTGCTAGATTAAAGTGAGTGTCTGAAGAAACTTTCATGAACTAGCTGTCTGACTAGGTGACTATGTGTAGAACACTGAGACGGTCGTGTTTCGATGAGTTCCATCAAGGTTAGAAGGTTGGCAAGTGTAGTGACCCACCTGAGGCCCATATTTCCTGCTGGTCTCGAAGGTTAGGTGATCGATGAATGTAGGCCATGAGGGTGTGGCAGCGGGGCGAGACCACTACTTACTTACTGAATGAGATGGGCTCAGAATGGGCTGACTGACTTAAGCATGGGGTTCAGTCAGTCATGGGGATGGAATTAGTGTCGAGCATCCCTGATTCAAAAGAGACCCACATACAAGCTAAGCTCCACAATGGTGGAGTTTGGCTTTTTTTACCCTAAAAATGGTGACGGGTAACATCACAATACCCGGAGAATTTGGCTAAGTCCAGAAAACCAAGTGGTGACTGAGGGATGGACTTGGTCTCGACCATCCCTGAATCGAAAGAGACCATCATACGAGCCAAGCTCCGCAACTGCTTTAGTTTGTTTTTTTTACCTTAAAATGGTGACGGTTAACATCGCAATACCCCGAGAATTTAGCTAAGTCCAGAAAACCAAGTGGTGCCAGACCACGCAATAAGTCAGGGTTTGTTTTTTCTGACCTTTTTTCGCAATACCCAAAGAATTTGCCTAAAGTCCCACTAAAAGAAAGCCCTACACCCTGCCACCAGGCACCAGGCATTCGACGTGGTTTCAGACTTGGGTTGAGTCCCTGAAGCCTTGCAGCATAATTGGTTCCAGCGACAGTGAGGTTTGGGACTTTTCATCAATCCTAGAGAAATCAAATTAATAGTTAGGCAAAGTGAAAGCTAAAGGTTACAAGTTTTATTAGATTTTGGCTGTACAAGGTTATATATAAGTTTAATAAAATTTCTGCCTCAAAGTCGAGATCCAAATGACCTTGATGCAGCTGCCAATAAGTTCGTCCACCAAGCCTTCTTCTCGAGCTTTCGTCCGTGCACACGTTCATGCGACAAGTGGCGCACCACCAAGTGGTCTCGCACCGTTCCTGTCTGTACTTCCTTCAGACCTGGCATCTGCAGCTTTTCGTACTCATTTCGTGGCGATGACTGGTGCCCAGGATGGCTGGAAGTCTCATGGGGCATATCTAGTCTACTCAAATAATGAGTTGGTTGGTCAGCGATCTTCAGTATGTCAGCTGGGAGCATTTGGCAGCCTTTTCGAGGCCTCAGACCATGACCATGTTGAGCCTGGCATTAACGAGAATCTGGTTGAGTTTTTGGAGAAGAGGTAGCGGTACCATCTTATGGACCTCCTTCCGATGTAGAATGAGGATATGACGTGATTGGCCATGTCCACGCCATTCATTCACTCCGTGTAAGTGGTGGCTGCCGGCGGGCAAGCGACTAGAAGTTTCTGGCGCGCAATGTGTCATCCGATGGTACATTTTATGCCCAAGGGATCCACGTGGTTGCTAAGTAGAGGGACGGCCTTGGTGTCACACCAGATGCTCAGCAGTAGTCGGCCGCTCTGACGCAGGATACTGTCGCCACATTCATGCTCCTTCTTGAATTTGCCCAACCTCTCCGTGAACTCGTATGGCCCTCCGGCAGCATTAGCGGGTAGGCTTCTGCATGTAAAGGTTCCTGGTTGGGCACAGAGGACCTGAAACGACAGCGGTGATCGTTGACCGATTCTTTGCTGCTGTCTTCATAGTAGCGCTCATTTTCCTCGCAGTAATATGGGTACTCTGATTCGTCCTCCTCCACGGTGACGTTTGATTCGGGCAATGGCAGCTGTGCTTTGCTCGACCCGGTGGCTTCTTCCATGGGGAGGTATGGTTGTGCTATTCCTGGCGCTGGTTCACTGGGACTTCCAGTGAGTGGCAAAAACTGGCAGTAAGTGATGACGGGTGGTGGTGATGGAACCATTGATTCGATTGTTGTGTTGGCCACGGAGACATAATAATAATAAAATGACTTTCTTTGCTCCATTTAAAAGAGCAAAGTGGACATGCAGGGTCGGGGTGGACCACTAACAGCACGCCATTCTTAAAAAAAATAGCAAATTCGCATCAGCAAATGCACGTCAAAATTATAAACAAATATTCATGATTTCTTGAGGGAAGAAATGTGGATTAAAAAGAAAGAAATCTTGGATAAAGGAGAATGGAAGTGGCCGACCTGAAGGGCAGTTTCTTAAAAACTTACACAAAATTACACTGGACAATTACCGCTAGTGTGTGCTTTAGGAAAATTACAAATATCAAACATTGTCCTCCACGGCCGATGGCACCCCATGACTTGAAGTCCCTGCATTGTCTTTCTGTCCTGGTGTGTTGGCTGACTTAATATTCTGTTTGCTGCGTTTAGCACTGTTGGACCTCTTTTTCACGAATTGGTTGGTCCTTCTTACAATGAAATCTACCGATTCCCCGATTAATTCCATGAAAAAATCCGACTCCTTGCTCTTCTTGTTGCATTTGCCGATGTAGCCTATTTTAGATCCGGAAAAACCTTTATTGTCTTGGTTCACCCTCAGCTGTTTGCTCCAAACACGATGAATTTGCTGCCGAGTCTTGCCGATTCTAGACTTCTCTACTACGGGCTAGCTGGGAAAGTCATCCATCGGTGTCGCTGCAGCCGTCATCTTGTCTACCCGCTTCTGGTCGAAGAAATGATTGGCATGCGGCGGGTAGGGCATTACATATGGCTAAGCGTGACCACTGCACATCCCTTCTGCCCAAATGTATGCAAACATTGTGAAGTAGTTCTGCGATCACCTAAGTATAAGTAGACTGGTGTGTTTTCGAACTCCTCAATTTTTGATGAATATAATGGTTTATCGTCCTTAATGACTGGATGGGTGCAAAAAATTGGCGAATAATGTTCCCGTAAGTAAGCTGAAACTAAAATTGCGATCCTTGGTGCTTTATTTTAATTGATTTTTTGCTGCGAAACTATCGTTTTGAAGACCGGTTGAACTTGAACAAACCAGCGAACGCCAACTAAATATGACGTCACAAATTATTTAACAAACCCCACGTTGATTTTGACCGTAAAAACAGTATGGACAACGGATGGCTGTGAAATTCAGGCAGATACCGTGCGCGGAAGTAATCGGAGAATTAAATGGTGAACTTGCAGTGCGTTTTATTCTCGTTTTTTTTTTCGTTTTTAAACAGCGGAATCAACAACGCAGCGATCTCGCAGAGCTGACCTGCTTCGGACTATTCTTAAATGACGTCACTAAAACACCAAAGAACAAATGACGACCCATAATGAGACAATGAAATTTAGACAGCAGAAAAACAGAAACAAATAAAATGATCTGCAATAAATGTGATAAATCACTTACCCCAGATGAATTTGCGACCTGTTATGGTGGCTGTCATAAATCTAAACAAAATTGGCTAAATAAAACTGCAACTGCAAAAAAAAAACTGGAACTTTCTAGAGAGGCGAATCCATCAAGTGGACCAGCACCTTGATGGATAATGTGAACCGGGGGGGGGGGGGGGGGGAGGAGAGAGAGAAACTTCAAAGTTCAATTTTAATAGCGAAATCAAGCACCCCCTCCCGTCCACAGTTCACCATAGCCACATGGTGCTGATTTACAGCAGAAATTTGTTCACAATGTATCACATTTATTTATCTAATCGTGGTAAGGTCAAAACATGGCAAGCATTTTAAATATTAGTTTGGTAAAAAAATGTTTTTGACTTATTTTAAACATGCGCAGCTAATGCAATCGGACAAGTGAGCCTGTTTATTTTTTGATAGCTTGTCAATCCGTGGCTCGATCGAGGATAATGCAATGCGTATTGGAAAGCAACCATCTAGTTTATTTCTATATTTTGTCGTAATGACACTTAGGCTCAGCAGACAGTCTTGCATAGGTAGGTCGATGGAAATGGGACAAGAGCTTTTATGGCAATGTCGGAAAGATCAGGGTTTTCTGCTTTCACTTTTATTCAGAAGGAAGCAAGTGATGATGCTGTGTCAAAAATTATCTTCACTCCTTTAATGACTATGGCTTGTTAACTATAGCCTCAGCTTTATAATTTATCGTAATTTCATGTGAGATGACAACAAATTATAACCAAACAAACATTAAATTTGTTTATTTAAAATCAACCTGTAAAGAAATTGCGGTCGTTTTCGTCGCCGTGAATTTCGTTTGTTGGTGGTGTTATTGTGTTAGTGTGTTGCTATATTTTTCTGTATCGGGGCATGTGGCAATTTGCCAGGGCTCTTGTAGAAATAAATTCAAATTCAAATTCGTCTTGTCGCTTACTAACCACTGGACTCTCTTTTAGACTCTAACACATACAGCCTGGAGCGCATAAATGATAAGCTTGCACGAGCGATAGTATGCCGGGGTAGCAGCGCATGTTGCTCCTAATTACATCGAGTATCGTTACCAATTGTAATTTTTGGCGGTATTGTTTCTACAATAGTAGCATTACTTTCTCATTCATTGCTTAAATTAGAAGGATGGGTGTTTACCCGAATGTAAGAATAATTAAAACTTTGATGAAAATTGTAGTAGTAGGCGTTTGTTTATCTGAGCGTCTACGGTTAATTTTCTTTATTTTGACCAGGTGGCCGCGGACCGGCGCCTGACTGCTCGCGGACCGGCGCCGGTCCGCGGACCACACTTTAAGAAATGCTGGTGTTGTGGACAAAGAAGGAAAATACTCAAGATGAAGAAAACCAAAAGGGATCAGAAACAAAAATCACTGAAAGTGAAAATAACTCTACTAAAGACACCCAGGATAAAGAAAGTGGCACTAAAAAAACCATGGTGGAAAAACTGAAAGAAATGAAGAAAATGCTTTATCAAATCTGTAATGACATAGTGGAACTGAAGGAGATGAAAAACGAAATTAAAGAAGTCACAAAATCAATAGGCTTCGTCACAGACAAAATAGATGACATTGAAAAACAAAATAAGGACATGAAGATGGAGATAAGTCAACTGACAGACAGAATGCAAAAAAATAGAAAACGAAATGAATATCTGTGCCAAAATATCAAAAGACGTAGAAAATGTGAAGGTCGAACAAGAGGAACTACAATACATGAGAAGTACAAATATAGAAATAATGTACGTTGATACAAGTGAGAATTAAGATCATAGAGATACTATTTCTAGAATTGCAGACCAGTTTGACATAAAAAAAAAACTACAACCCTGCACAAATAGACAAAGGGCACCGGCGTCTACACAAAACCAACAATAAAACACCATCAATAGTGCTTTAATTTAAATTTATGGAAGACAGGGACAACTGGCTGCAAAACAAGAAAAAAGTGACAAATGATGATTGTTTTGGGAACAAAAATGGCCAAAGAATTTGCATAAACGAACATATGACGCCGTACCATAAACAACTTCTCCGGAAGACAAAAAACTTTGCGAAAAGTAACAACATTAAATACAAATGGTTCCGGGATGGGAAAATAGGAATAAAAAAATAATGAAGAGAAATGGACGACAATAATAAGAACGGAAGCAGAATTACCTCAAAATGGACCGGACACATGAATACAGTAATCTTATTGTTAATGACTTTGACGAAATAGAAGAGGTATTAAAAAATGCAGAGTGCACGAGTAAGAATAGATTAACCTTTATACATCTCAATATTCGTAATGTAAGACCAAATTAGAATCTTTTTAAAATTGAATTAGATAAATCAAAAGTACAATAGGACTTCATTTTGTTAACCAAAATCGGTATATAGGAAAACGAAAAATGTCTGTAGCAGCTAAAAATAACTACGTGCATCTCTACGTGTAACTCTACATTACTAGAGAACACACTAAAAAAGGTGGCAGAAGAATGCTATTTGGGAATACAAAATTGATCAAGATGATTGTCTAGCTGTTAAGACCAAATGGAATAATAATGATATGGTCATTATCCTACTATACCGACAAACAAAATCAGACAAAAAATATTTTGCTATAAAGACTTAGTAGAAATTATTGATAAACATAAGAAGTGAAACAATATTGTCATTTTCGATGATATGAACATCGATATACTTGTTGCAGAAAATGAGAAACAAATTAAAAATAAAGTAATTCAAAGCGAATATTATGAAACTAAAATTGCAGAATGTGGATTTAGCCAAAAATAACTACAACTACAAGAAATGAATATAAACAAAACAATATTGCACAATCTTGTATCGATTATATTCTATTGAAAACTAAAAGTTTGCAGAGTAGAGGACGAACAATTATTACTTCTGATATATCAGATCATTTCACAACCGCAATTGGAATTTGCCATGAAGAAAAAAAAAAGCTAAATCATTACCACCAGATAATGGAAAAAAAACATAAGATAAAGTATGATAAAAATAGAATTACTACAAAACTAAATAAAGTAAATTGGGACTTCCTAAAAATATACGAAAACCCAAATAAAATGTATGATAAAATAGAGAAAAAAATTAATTTCATATGTGAGGAATGCAGTATTACAAAAATTCGAACCAAAAAAAACGGATTATGAAAAAAAAATGGATAAAAAAAAGTCATATTCATAACAGAAAAAAATAAAATTTGAAAAAAAATAGTTAAAAATACCAATGATAACCAAAAACAAATTGATGAGTACAAACAGTTGAAAAAAAGTGATAAAAAAGTTAAACATGGAAAAACAAATTTACTTTAGAGGTTTAATTAAACGAAAAAGTTTCAAAATTTACGTGGACCACCATAAATGAGCTGACTGGAAAAAAACACATCGATCAAATAATACTCAAAAATTTCAAGGGTGAAGATACTAACAATTTATGCAATAAATTTAATAAAAATTTTATGGACCAAACCAAGAAACTAAAGTTCATATATAAAAGAATGAACAATCGACGTAAGGTAACAAACAGAGTTACTGGCAATAACTCGATGATTATCATCGAACCAGAAGAAAATGAAATAGGAAAAATTATTAAGGAATTAAAAACACCGGGTGCTATTGGTAACGATAAATTTTACATGCATAACTTTAGAGATACATCAGTCAATGCTGTAAAGTGTATCGTTTATCTTATCAAGGCAATATTTAATACAGAAATTTGGCCTGATAAACTTACAATTCAAATATTCAGACCTATTTATAAAAAGGGTGATAAAAAAACTATGACAATTATAGACCAATTTATATACTTCCATCTTTCAATAAAATTATTGAAAAATTGTTTGTAATAAAAATTAACAAATACCTTGAAACATATAATATTATCAATAGCAAACAATATGATTCCAAAAACAAGAAAGGAAGGATACAAGCCCTAAGTAACATAATGATCAAGTAAAGAATGCTTTTAAAGAAAGAAAATTTGTGGGGCTAATATTAATTGATTTACAAAAAGCTTTCACCACTGTTTCTAGAAGCATACTCATTAAGAAACTTTGCTCAACATATTTCAAAATTATCTTTCAAATCGAATCAGCATAACTAAAATTGATAATAAATATACTCAGTCTTTACAATCTAACTATGGAGTAACTCAAGGTTCATTACTTGGACCACTTCTTTTCCTTCTTTATGTTAATAATTTAGCAATAGATATTAACTTAGTACTGTTTGCTGATGACATTTGTGTTTTGGAAATGGACTTTAACTATAAAAATTTGATGAAAAGAGTACAAAAAAAGTTTAATGAGAAACAAGAAAGGTGTTTTAACAGTGAAGTGTATATTAGCGAAGACAACACAGAGCAACTTTACATTAAAACACCATATGTATCAAATGAAAATGAAATCACTTTGCAACTGTTCTCAGACTTAAATAATATAAAAACTTGCTCGTATATTAAAAAAGTCACCTTTGCAAAATATCTTGGTATACAAATTGACAATAAGTGGAAGTTTGCAGAACATATAAATACACTAAGTAAGAAACTGAAATAAATAATGCCAAAATTATTCCATCTTAAGGGAGTATTAAGTAATAAAAAAAAATTAATTTATGATGCATTAGTTGAATCCAACTTGAAATACAGAATTGAAATTTATAGCAAAACTAACAAAACAGTACTTTCCAAACTACAAAAAATACAAAATAAAATTATAAATTTTCTTTTCAAATCCAGGTAAAAAAAACTAAAACAGTTAACTTAATGAAGAAGAACAAGATATTAAACATTATGAACTTAACTAACTATGTAACACTTTTGAAACATTATTTTGGCTTAAAGAACAAATATGAAAAAAAGTTAAAGGGACTTCTAAATTTCGGACAATAAAACTAAAAGTACTGCTTTATAGAAACCAATATGGTAAAATGAGACTAATACCTTACATTAATACGATTTTTACAATTTACCAGAAAAGTTAAAAAATATTACTAATTTTAATCAATTAAAATTTGAGCTAAAAATCATTATATAAACAATAATTTAGGTATTTATTATACGTTGCTCCAGAACGTAACTATACTGAAATACTGGAATTGGGCTGGGGATGTCTATGTATACTTTGTGTGTGTGTGTGTCTGTGTGTGTTTGTGTGTGTAGTGTAAATATTGTATGATTGTTGATTTTTTGATTTTCTACCTATTATTCAATTTGAAAACTGAATGATAATGAAATTTGTACTGTAGTGAGCACTTATAAGCATGTCTTATATATCATGCTGTCATATATATGATTTAAAAAAAATTTTATATGCTAAAGTTTTTTATATGTTTTTATTTTATTTCATAAGTTTTTTATATCCTCGAAGCGTAGCGCTTTATTTATGTTCGTGCACTTTCTGGATATCATTTATCCAATTTAAACTTCTTTGTTTTCGAGTTTTTTGTAATTTGTCATCCATTTCTTTGATTTTTTACAGCATTTCTAGGTTGATTTTTCATGATTTTTTCATTGTTCTTGGCTCACGTAATTTAAAGTTTTTATAAGCTCAGCTTGCTCCTCTTGTATTTTAGTGATTTTATCACATGCATCCATCAGTTTGTCCAATTTCTTTTCAATTCTTATCGATGGTTGTTAAAGAGACTTTATTTATGTTCTAGTTTCACTTTCGTTTCGTTGTGGTTGTCTGTCTTTATCACATTCTTTATGCCTGTATTCTAGCTTTTTTTATTCCATTTCATTTTTTATTTTGGTCTTCTGTTTTTTCGCTTTTCTCAGTTTCATCCTTTCGTCATAACTTTCTTTTTTGCTGTTTTGAGGGTGTAGATCGTCGTTTTCTTGTCCTGATAGAGTTTTTTTGCGTTCTACATCACATGCAGTTCAACTCCTCTTTACTTTTGATATTTTTTGCAGATTTTTGCTGATATCTTAGCACAAGTGAAGAGATACTTCGCCTTACATTTGCCACACATAACATTGTCTTTTGGGTTACCAAGTTTGTTTTTACCATATGAGTCGAGTTGTTTTGGGTGGAAAAGCAACTTGGGTAAGCCGGAAGGCTAAGAGTTGCTGCCTATAAGAACGTACTGCAATGTCACTGGGCATGCATGGCTACCTGTTTGGAAATGTACGCCTAACGTACTGAGGTTAGACCAAGGTAGATCGGTTTGGATGTTGAATCTGCTGGAGGAGGCTGATTTCCTACTTAATTTTGAAGCAGGTTATGAAGCGGACTATTTTAACCAGTGTTTCTCTTCATTGGCTGATGAACTACCAGATGTATGTATTAATGAGGGTGGGAGAATGATGAGTCCTATTGAAGGAAAATGGGGGGATGAAGGGGTTAAATGCTGACATGTCAGACCTGGTTTTATTCAAACCCTGAAGGCAATTTTTGTTACCTGCTCTTTTTTTTCTCCTACTGCTGTTACTAGATATATTTTGCGTCCCGTTGTTACAACTGACAGGGATGACTCTACAATCACTTTACTTGCTATTTGTTTCTGAGCATGGACTAGCAAGTAATGATGCAAGTTTCTCAATGGTAGCATGTTTGCACATTTACATATTTTACACATGTTTACACATCTACTATAATCCACCGACTCAAAACCTGTAACAAATTCGATGACAGAAACATCAACTGTGATGCCGTACTCAACAGAGCTGGGCTTGGAGGCTTTTATTCCTTTTAAGAGACTTTTTATTATAATTATTTTTAATGCAAGAATTAACGTGGATTAAGTTTGAGTCGCACCCACAGTTGTCTTTTCTTTAAGCAAAGTTTAACGAATGCGTTAGAAATATGGTTCGAAAAGTCCTTACTCCATTCACGTAAGTTGTCCAAACTACTCGCATGAAATTGTCATCTAAGACGGTCATGTAGTTTTACAAAATAACGTATATATGCATGGTATTCCCAAGATTCTAATCCCAGTCTCCCCAGCTACGTTGGATATGGGAAGTACTCTTGCTAGACAGTCGTACACAGTGTATGTAAAATGAAATCATATTATAACCACTAACACTGAAATAATCTAAATTTTTAACAACACAAACAAGTCAACTTCGAGAGTTGACCACTAGAAGGTCCAGAATGTGTTTCAGGTGAGTTGGGTCAGAAACAATTTGTAAAAAACCGAAGTCCTACCGCTTTACCGAACTGACACGCAGCCAGTGTCAGTTGTGGCTTATATGGTAGGATACAGGCTTTTTTCAACAGCTTTGGGTTCAATTTCCCCCTTAGCTATTTTGATATTTAAGTGCAAAAGTCAACGTAAGTGGGTTTGCATCTGTATTTATTAACAGTTCTCGAGGCCATTATGGCTGTTTTTCCTAGCTCTAAACAATAAAAACGTCAATCCACTAGGTTCAATATCAGATCCATGAGTACTGCCCAAGTTAACAATGAATTGGGAATTGGTGTTCCTAGTCGCACCTAAAGAATGGCATTATTATACCCAGTTTCCCCTGTAGCCAGGCTTTAGAATAGCAGGGTCAATTTCCTCTGCCAAGATTGGCTTGCCTTTAGAGGTTAATCCATTGCGTGTCAAACAGCCTGCTTCTAACAGTTTGTCTGATACCAGAACAAACCCGAGATTGCTAAATGCCACCGTGTTTCGATGCAGCCACTTCCTGCTTAGAAATATTCCAACCTTTATGATGGTGGTGGCAGGTTTGACTAGTGGTTGCATATTAATAAGATGGTGTCAATGCAACTGGAAAAAAACAGTCCACTATAATAATAGGGAAGTAATGTAGAAGAATATTGCTACAAACACACAACACTAGAGCTGGAGATGGACCTACCTGAATTTGGTAAAGTAAAAAAAATACTGGGTACACGATCCTTCACTTGGAGACCAGGCCAGTTCCAAATAACTACTTTGTTTTTCATTTTCATAAACTTTGATCTGCATGACTGTGACTTGAGAATAACCGATGACATTAAATTCTCGCTGTTCATTGTTTGTAATGGGGGTTTGTTTTGTGTAGGGTAACAAAACTCTCTTTAGCTGCATGCCTGTTAGGATGGTTCTTCTCTACGTTATTAACAGTGGCATGCTAAATCCGACCCAGTATAGGAAGATGGAGATTGGGCACATCATTACTATATGCTACATTCTTTAAGGCAGGAAACAAGAAACTTTTCTTCTTTTCCCATTTTTACTTCCCGCTTGCACTGTAACATTATGGAAAGGGATATCCAGGGTAGAAGTTTCCTCACTAGCTATATCAATATAGGGGGACAAAAGCTGCAATCCGTCATCTGAAGTTTTTGATACAATTATTTTAACAGTGACAACACCATTTGAATACCAACAATTTTTTACTGACTCCATAGGCCCTCTATCCCTTTCGGCATTGGCTTAATTTTATCCAGTCCCGTTGGTGGTTCCCCAATGGTATCTCCAGTTGTTTGAACATTTTTAAATCGGATCAATGAACCTTGCAGACTGACCTAATACGGTATTTTCAACTTTATTTTATAAGTTAAACAGGTTCATCTTCATTAATTTGCCAAAAGGTTCCAGAAAAAAATTACAGTTGTCAGTAAGGCTCCGACCTCAATGCCCTATCATAGACCGAAACTCAATACAATAATAATATTAGATTTGACCACTCTATACTAGCAGTGGTCGGGTAGCGGAAGTGCTGGAGCCACTAATATAACTCTCAATTTAATTTTAAAAGTTAATTCAGTAATTGCCTCAGCAAGAACTTTTTCGAGTCTGTCTTACTTAAATGTCATATGAAAGAGGCAACCGACTTTGTCACAACAGTTTCTTCACTGAGCGAATTCCAGATAGGAGCCACACGAACATCAAAGGAATATTTCCTGCAATTTAGATGTGAAGGCTGTTTGCACAACTTGAGTTTATGTCCCCGATTGTAGGTGGCAAATTTGTAACTGGTTACAATCCGAGAGAGTCAGGTCAACAGTGCCAGTTGAGATGATTCCCTTCAAGAAAAAGCAGCTTTTCAGTGACCGTTTGTCAGGCAGAGCTTAGAGAAGTTGTTAAGACATTTATCAGGTGAGCCAGTTTAACATTAAGTTAACTATTTCAAGTTCTTTTTCCACTGACTCGATATTCATGGGTTGATTGCTTATTCCAAACGACTACACATTTAGAGAAGGACTCCTTATCAGGAACAAGATAATGATCTACAGAACATTTTCTGCAAACCTATTGGACAGTACATCTGCACCAGCTGACCAATCATCGGCCTAGCCAAGCACCACTTGGTCAGAGTTTGGAGTGGAGTGGAGTGAGTAGGAAATGATACGACAGTGCTCAGCTGCGCACTCAGTTGTAAAGAGATTGCTGGTTATTTGTTTATCACAAACCCTTTTATGACGGATCATTGTGATGATTGTTTTACAGGGACATATTACGTTGTACTTGTTTATCTGTCTAGGTCGTACATTTAAAGCTTCTGTAGGCTTCTGACTGCTTCAGATCCGTACCACGTTAGTTGGAGTTCTCGTTGTAGTCATAATGCCTAGTGTAGTTCTTAGCATCGATAGCAGTACAGCATGAGTTCTGATCAAAAAAGTCATAATAATGAAAGTGCTGCATTGTATACTTATAAGTAAAAGCTACCGCCTGTCTGAAAGGTTTGATCTTAACCTCCAATGATTAGGCCGAGATATTGAAGCTTAATATCTCTGTCATCTGTGAATATCCGCCGAAGCTAATCAGAGATTTGGACCACAGCTGAAACAATGAAATTCGTTTTTGGCTTGTTGTTGTCATTTACATATCTACTACGCTCCCTGCAAATCAAGCTATTTGTCTATAAAGCTGGTTCTTAGCTCATTTTACAGGTATCGCTCAGTAGATATGTCCTTTCCATAAGGCCTTCTATAATTGGTGAAGTGGTTTAGGGGTTACGGTGATCTAAACGAACAGAGTGAGTCAATTACATTGTGTTAGACACTGTTATACCCACACTTGATTGTTACAAAAGTAGGTATAAAATCGCTGCCACTAGCAACGCTACGGATAGCATAGTTGTCTACTGCACTTACTGCAATTCCCGTAGCCCAAGAAGCGTAAATATTCATGACCCATTGGGTGGTCTAGACGGTATTTTGGGGTATCTCTAAAGAATCTCTAAAGGCAACAAGTTTGTTCTTCAACCAAAAAAACCGTTCACTTAGCTTTAAAAAAAAAACATAATTCAACATATCTGCACCAGAACCAAACCAAACAAATCTTAATAAAAGAAATAGGCTTAAAAAATAGGGATCTCTGGGGATGCCATCACCACAGAAGGCCCCTTTAGTAGGGAGGGGGACTCCGGTACTGCCAAAAAAAATCGCGGAAATGCTCTCAATTCACACACAACGAAATTCTGTATTTGGGGTCGAGTCGTAACTATTTCATTGCACTCAATTGTTAATGACAATCGAACCATTAGACTTCCCTATCATACACATTTTTTGTTGCTGTCGTTTTGTTGTTGGGACTTTTTATCCTCACCTAGAGATAGAGCCAATGGAACGATTTTCTACGTTTATATCCTAAAACGTAGGTATGAACAAGGGCTAGATTTTTTTAATGTGACTACAAGATTCTTGTTGTTCTTCTTGATGGGAAAACTTATCTCACCTAGAGATCGAACAAATGAAAAAATTTACAACTTTTGTAGCTCAAAATGTAAACAGGGCCTTTTGAACGAATATTTTAATGTGACTACAATATTCTTGTTGCTCTCGTTCTTTTTGTTGGAAAAGTTTTGCTTTCACCTAGACTAGAAATCAAATCTGTGGATTGGCTACACAGCACACACAAAAAATGTTGGATAAGCTTTTTAACGAAAAAATGGCTTTTCTTCAGTATTTCTCTCAAAACCATTGTTTTAATTTTTTTTAATTTTCGATTCTGTCATGGAAAAATATTTACACAAAGGCATTCGTTGCATCGTAAACGGAGAGGATGGATATGTACCACTCTCCCAAAATCGAAGACGCGAAATTTATTTTGACTCGGTCCAAACACCTGCAAATGTAAATTTGAAACCTGATTCTGTAATCCATAACTTTATCGAAAGTACACCTACCTCAAGAGCAGGTCAACTAAACCATAAAAATGTGGCTTTACGTGAAGAAATCCCGGTACTCCACTACATTTCCTCAAGACTACTGAAGCATTTGAATGATTTCAGCTTGGAAAAGGATTTAGACCTCGTTTAAATTAACACAAAAGTGGACTTTATACCGAATGAAATTACCCATGCTCTAGGAACTAGAAATTCTGACTACATTGAAACATTTGAACAATGGACTATAGGTTTTTTTACCAAGCAAAAGAAAATTCTGGAGGATTACACTGAAAGCCTTTTTCTAAGATTTGAAACTAGACTTGTGGAAATTGCGGATGGATTGCTTAAGAAGTTTGCAGGAAACCAACCTAAAAAACAGTCTATGATTTGAATTAAATACCTCCCATAAACCTGAGGGTGATGTAGATCTTTCTGTAAAGATGAACTTATTGAAGAGCGGAGGGCTACAAATCCTCTCGGAACATGTAGACAACATGAATCCTGCCGTCAAAATAGGAACTGAGGCTCAAATCGAAATTACACCAGCCAAGCACAAAAATATTTCATTCAGGAAGAAAAGGAAGAAAGATGTGAAAATTCCACATACAGATTACGAACATCAACAGGATGGGAGCCATCGAATAGATCAAGCAAAAAATATTACATTCAGGAAGAAAAGGAAGAGAGGTGAAAATACCACATACGGAATATGAACATCAACAGGATGGGAGACGTAAAGCATGAAACCATACAGCATCTCCCATACCATCTCATTAAAATGGGACGAAAGAGACTGGAATTGTAGAGAAGATACCGCGAAAACCATCTGCTGCTAAAACTCGCTGCACACAATGTTGAACGTAAATTGTACGCTGATTCTGTAGAAACCTGGCATCATAAACGGGAGGAAAATACAAGACGTGCAGGAAATCCTGCTGTACTTTTTAGGTTTCATCGCCAAAAGACTAAAACATATCGTCCCTTGCCACCTTTCAGGCTTAAAAATTCCTATCTAACGGATAACTTTTCTAAAGCGGAGACCCTTAGTTCTATCTTTGCATCGAACAGTATTGTTGACTATGGAAATAAATGTTTCCCTATACCATAGATCCAGGGAAATTTTGAATCCTGTAATGAGGTAGTTTTTACGGAGTCAAAGGTTCTTCGAGCTATAAATGTGCTGAAACCAATTTTTTCATGTGGGCCAGAATGACTGTCTGCCTTCCTTCTCAAACAAATTGGACCGGAAATTTGCTATCCCCTTTCAAAATTGTTTACCTTATCAATTAAACACGGAAAACTTCCTGATTTCAGGAGCACAGCATATGTAGTGCCTGCGTTTAAGAAGGGTTCCCCCTCAGATCCCTTAAATTATAGAGCCGTTGCTTTGACTTGTGTAATATGCAAAATTATGGGGACTATCGTCCGAGACACAATTCTACTGAAACATTGTCCATCTTTGGCCAGAACAAATTTGGGTTTCTACCTAGTAGGTCTGCAGTGCATCAGCTGCTGTCTGTCTTGGATCGTTGGACATCTGTCTTGGACATCGGGGTGTACTGTGATACAGTTTACTTCGATTTTAAAAAGGCTTTCGAATCCGTCATACATCAGAAACTTCTTCCTAAGGTGAGGAGTTGTGGTATTGGTGGAGACCTTTGGGCATGGCTCTCTGCTTTTCTACATAATAGGCCAAAAAGAGTGATTATTGAAAAAACTCTCTCATAAAAGCAAATGGTAACTTGTGGGGTATCCTAGGGGTCAGTGCTCGGCCCACTCATTTTCGTATTTATTTAAATGACTTAACTTTTGCATGGTAATACTTTTGGCATCAAACTCGCTGATTACCTTAAGATAGGCACAGAGAACATCCATTCCGCTTGTTCTCTGGATCTTTGTGATGAAATACTTAATGTGGAGAAGTGGTCCGAGGCTTGACAGCTGCCACTTTTGATGAATAAATGCCACTTCTTAAATGTGGGTAGTGGAAGCTCATGCCATGAATACACTCTCAGAAACGAAATGTTGCCTTCTGAAAAGAAGTGAGACGTCTGGGAATTTCGTTCTCTCCAAACTTTAAATTTTCTCTACACTGACAAAAGATTAGCTCGTTGGCATTCAGGCTGTAGTAAATAAATGCTTTACATCCAGCAACATACAAACGCAGGTCTGGGCGTTTAAGCTATTCGTGCACCCATTGTTAGAATATGCAACACCAGTATGGTCCCCATATCTTGCGAAGGATATTGATTTCTTTGAGTCGGTACAGTGCAAATTCACAAAAGGTTTGCCTGGTCTTCGTGATATAAACCATATTGAGCGCCTTTAGAGAACGGGCCTGGAATTGTTAGAACTGCATAGGGTTAAATTTAATCTTTTTCTAAGATTCTGAGGAGATTGATCTCGGTTGAATTACCTTTTTTCGACCTGGCACCCAGACACAGCTACACTAGGGGACATCCCTATAAACTGGTAGTTCCGGGTTCATTATCTTTGCGGCAGTTCATCTTGACTGAAGCAAAAATTTCTTTTCTATTCGGGTCATCCCTATTTGGAATTCCCTTAGCACGGGAACCGTATGCATGAGCATGTAAACTGAGTTCCGCAGGATGTTGAATGGGCAGTCCCTACACGCCTTCCTCAAATGACCAAATTAGCTTACTATTTTATATGGGCCGTAATTAACAGCATCTGTGATCAGGTTCCGGTGGCAATAGTTCACCCCCTTCTGGAAACATTCCACTGAACTGTGGTAAAGTTATTATTATTATATTATATACATAATATACATAATATATTATATATATATATATATATAACTTAATCATTTAATGGGAAGAAAACAAAAACAAAATATCGATGAACTCCTCAAAAACACCTTCACAAACGTAAAAACTGCCTCCTTTAGTAACTCTTTTAATAATGAGTTTCGTTCACAAATTGGTAATCTAAAAAACAAAAATAAACATACAAGAAAATGTCGAAATATACTAGCTAAAAACAAAAAAAAAACAAATTAATATGCTCCATAATTCCATCGCTATTCTGCCACCTACAATTTACGAAATTATAGAAATTTTAAATAATATTGCAGTAAAAAAATCTACAGGATACGACGGTCTCCTTATGGACGGACCGTTTTGTCAAAACCAAGGAAAATTCTGGTATTTTTCTCCGAAAACTTATAAACGTAATACTTGATTCTGAGACTTGGCCTGACAAACTAAAAAAAAAACAAATCCTTCGACCAGTGTACAAAAAGGGTGTCTGCACTGACTACACTTTACTGCCTTCAATAAACAAAATTGTTGAAAGATTTTGTACCAACAAAATCGAAAACTATTTTATTAAATATAAACTTTTTAACATTAGGCAATTTGGCTTCAAAAAAGGTAACGGGACCACGGATGCGCTTCTTTATTTTAACAACCACATTTGTCGTGCTCTAAATGAGGGCAAATTCGTCAGTGCCCTTCTCATTGATCTTCATAAAGCCTTCGATACGCTTAATTTTGACATCCTTAAAACTTAACTTCGCAAATACGGAATTCGTGGAAAAATCCAAAACATTCTTTTGAGTTACCTTACTGATAGTGTGAAAATTGACGATTGCCTTAGTGAATGGACTGATATTAAATATGGTGTTTCTCAGGGTTCGATCCTTGGCCCCATTCTCTTTCTGATTTACCTAAACGACATAAATGATTTCAATTGAAACACTTATCTTACTCTCTTTGCTGATGACATCTTTCTACTGTCCATAAATGTAGACAAAGATACAATGATTTGTAATCAGCAAACCGATTTCAACTTAATGAATGAATACCTTTTTGAAAATGAACTTTATATTAATGAAGATAAAACTTGTGTCCTTCCCTTTTCTACTTCACACATGACCTTGGAAAATTTTGACATTAACCTAACTGCAATTTTACTGAAAATAGTAGGACCTGTACCTGCTGGAGCCTAAATATTGTTAAACAAGCTAAATACCTTGGTATGGTGATTGACAGAAACTGGAAATTTCATGACCATATTAATAACTTATTAACCAAGGTCAGGCAGTTCCTACCTGGTCTTTATTAAATCAGGAATATTTTGGATGAACATAACAAAACACTTATTTACAACCTGCATACTTTCTCTTGTCCGATACGCATGCCCTATTTTTGCTTATACCTCTTCTGGATATATCGACCGTCTTCAAAAAATACTAAATAAAGCTTGTAAGATTCTATTCAGAGATGTTAACTCCACACAAAAAAACATCAAATCTTCTTCAAGAGAAATTTCTGATGACCTTTAGGCAAATTTCTGATTTAACAGTAATTACACAAAATTACTTTAACAAAGATTACAACATACCTGTGAAGAGAGCGATCTGGAACAATAATAATTGGCTTACCATTCCTTCTTTCAGGAACTCTTATGGAATGAGAACCATGAATTTCATTTCACCATCTTTACTGAACAAACTTCCCATAAATGTGCGCGAAATTAGGAATAAATATAGATTGAAAAAAGAATTAAAAATTTGGATGTTCTCAAAGAAATAATGCTCCTGTTTTAACCTGTGTTTATATTTATGACAGTAACTTTTCTTACTTACTGTTTGCATTTTACTTTTTATTAAAAAAAATTGACAACCTGTTAAAACTTATAAGACTTGAAAATGTATTTAAAAAAAAACACATCTGCTGCCTATATCGTCTTAATTATTTATTATGTTAAATGGCACATACAGTCTGCGGACTCGGGCCTTCAGATGTAAACCATTATGAATAAAATTATTATTATTATTATTATTATTATTATTATTATTATTATGGAATATGGAATTTAAGAGGAATATATGTAAAAATGTATGATGCATGATTATAATTTAACATATACAAATAACAAAATGTATTACTTGCTTGCACACACAAGTTCTTTGGAGCTTCGTGCCTGTACTAACAACAACTTGTACAATAAAGCATATATTATTATTATTATTATTATTATTATTATTATGGTAATAGATATAAACTAAGTTATACATAGTTTAACTTAGTATAAACTAAAGTTATTATTATTAACATGGCCGCCTGGGTTGGTGTCAAAAAATAGTGGAGAAGTCATGACTGAAATAATGTTGATTCCTTAAGAGCAGATTGAAAAGTGGCAAGTGGAAGCATTAGGTGTCAAAGAACAACTATAGAAAGTTTGGTGAGTGTAGAACAACTAGAAATATCGAAATTGGAGCAAAACATTTGAAGCCAAAGTGATCAACAGGTGTTGCAAAAAACCATAACACGGAACATTTTGGTGCATTTGAAATTGGGTTTGAAAACCCCAAAAGTGCAAAAAGTTTGAACTCGGACTAAAAAGTGCTCCAAAAGTTCGAAAAGTGCTGACCCAGAATGAACCTATTTAAATCAGATCAAAACTTGACAACCCAAAAATCAAAAAAAAAAGAATGTCTAAATGTAGTGAATGTAAAAATCCATTAGGAAAACCGGGAGATCATGTGAAATGTGGTACATGCAACGCAAAATACCACTATAAATGTGCTGGTGTAACACAAAATACGTGGAAAGCAAAAAGTGAAGCCAAAAAAGAAGAATGGAAATGCTTAAAATGTCGAAAGCAAAGAACTTTATCAGGTACAGAACACGACCAGGATACAGACCAAGAGAATGAAGAACTCATTAGTGATAAACAAAAAGAACTTGAAGACAGAAGCAGGGCTGACATAAGACCAGATGCACAAAATAAAAGTGGAGACAAGACAGGAGAAAGTTCAAATGAAGGAAACAAACAAACGAATATGGAAATGAGTATAATCAGAATGGAGAAGAAACTGGATAAACTGTTAATAGCATATGAAAAAATTGAGGAACTTATAAAAACGGTGGAATTTATCAGTAAAGAACAGAAAGAACTGAAGAAAGGAAATGAAGCAATGAAGATCGAAAAGAAGAAGATGGACGAAAGAATACGAACACTGGAAAACAGGGAGATAAAAAATAACATAGTAGAACAAACAGTGGCAACTATGAACAGAGAAGCAAAGGAGAAAGGAGAAAGATCAATATGATCGGAACAGAAACTTGGAAGTCAACCAGCTGGACTGGATGGAAAATGAAAACATCAGGGAAGTAGTACGCACATTAGCGGATAACTATCATTCAAGGCTTCCAAGATAATGATGTAGATCCGGTACATAGAAACCGAATAGAGATCAAAACAAACCATTAATACAGTTCAAACATAGGAACAGTAGGCAAGTGTGCCTGGATAAAGAAAAAAGATTTGTTACCAACGACAATGTTTACAGGAATGGAAATAGGAAATGGATATATTTAAATGAAAATATGACTCCTTACATGATGAGTTTATTTTGGAGAGCACGAAATTTTGCAAGGGATTATGACTTCAAAAATGTATGGTTCAAGAATGGAAAAATAATGATGAGGACGAATGAAACTGAGCAAGAAGTGAAAATAATACGTGGAGAAGAAGATCTAATGATTACGACAACCATTCAATAAGTTCACAAACACAATATTTGAAAACAGCAGTGAAATTGAAGGAAAAATCAAGGAAGATTGTAGGGACTTTAAAAGTGTAAAGGTGCTACATACTAATATTAGAAGTTTAAGGAAAAATTGGGATGCAATGCAGCTAAAACTACTAGAAACTAAAATTGATTGGGATATCATAATATTGACAGAAATAAACATAAAAAAGACGAAAATGATATATATAACTTACATGGTTATGAAAAAAAACTATGACAAGAGAAACAACTAAAAGAGGAGGGAGAATAACGATTTTTGTTAAAGAAGATTATTGTATAGAATGCACAGAAAAAACTTTTAAAGAAAATAATGTAACGGATATTGAAATAGGATTAATGAAGGAAAAAGAAAAAAATAAGACTAATTGTAATATACAAAAAAACCTAATACATGTAAGAGAGAGTTTATAAAAAAACTAAAGACTATAATTAAGAATGAAGAATCAAATTGGTCTATTGATATACTGAAAAATACAGAAGACTTAAAAGACAAACACGAACAACATTTAATAGACAACTACGAAAATACACTAGCAAAGTTAGGATATGAAAAAAATGATTCTCCAACAAGAGAAGAAATAACCATTAAAAATGGACAGAATCAGATACACAAATCATGCATTGACCATATTTTTATCAAACATAATAAAGGAGAAGCTAGAGGAGCAACATTATTAGAACAAATTTCTGATCATTACATGACTATGTGATGGATATGGAGTACAGGAAATGTTAAAACTTTATTTCAAATATGGAAGTCAAATGTGGAAGTATTTTCCTGCTAACATCTCCCCATGTTTTCAAGCTGAGTTCTGCCTCCCATGAAATAGGTTGCAAGTCAACATTGTTTCAAGGGTATATATTTTTCTCACCTATCACACTGAGTTAGAAACAAGAAATGTTAATATCAAAATTTAAACGACATAAAACTAATACTCAGAGAAAAATTAATATGAGAATCTTAAAAGTACACTGAAAATATTAATAAGCAAAAATAAAATACCCCCTAGTGCAGTGTTAATAATGGTAAAAATGTATTGTGTTTTTCAATATGATGTATTAGATACTCAAACAAGCTATTTTCAATAGCATCGAGGATTACAATGTAATAATTGTAATTGTTAATAAAAAGTATTATTATTATTATTATTATTATTATTATCATTATTATTATTATTAATATTATGGTAATATGTATAAACTAGGTAATTATTAATATTTATATTATTTATATTATTTGTTTATTAATTTGCTTGCTTACTTTTTTATGTTATGTATTGTAGCTCAAACAAGTTTTTGTTAAAAACTTCGAGCATTGTTAAACAATGAACTATTAATATTATTAAGTATTATTATTATTATTATTATTATTATTATGTTGCAATTCAATACCAGCTAAGATGTGGCGGCGCCGTAAAGCAGTGCTAAATCGGGAACAAGGCCAATTACAAGAAAGCCTTCAAATGTCTGTCTATCGTCAACTGTGGAAGTATCTTCCTGCTACCATCTCCACATGTTTTCAAGCTGAGTTCTGCCTCCCATGAAATAGGTTGCAAGTCAACACATTGTTTCAAGTGTATATATTTTTCTCACCTATCACACTGAGTTAGAAACAAGAAATGTATTTTCCTCACACCCCATTGCACAAATCAGGTCTACTAAGCTGTGCTTGGTTGGGCGAAGGTTGTGAGTCATCAGTCCCTAATACAGGGAAGTAAGGAACTAAAAAATTTAAGTTACAAGGCGAGACGATGACGAATTTATGGTAAATGAAGGAAGTAACCGCACTACTCTGAAAGTAGCAAAATAATCAGCTTTTTCTAACTCCATAAAAATGTTAATTCCAAGTAACATAATTCTATGGTAAAAAATTTAACATTGCACAAAAAATTGTCGCACATTATATGTTTTTATTAGTCGCCTTAAAAAACTAAACATTATATACTGTTTTATCACTTTGTAACTACTTTCCAAACCTGTACGCATAACGTAGCTCAGTACATAGTGACTGTTAGGCTTTTTTCTACTTCTGCCATTGCACTGGAAGTGTAATTAAGTGTAAAACTAGTCAAAGCAGAAAGAGAAGAGAGTGGCACATCGAAACGAAATATATTGGAAAATTCTATTAATTACTTTGAATTCGTGTCAGTCATTCACACACGGGCATCGTGTGGTTATTTAGTGGAACCTACAACGATTTCAATGACACGTGAAACAAGGTTTGTTTGTTTATCGATTTTTATAGCTGGGGATTTAAACTAATTGATTGTTATGGTTGCACCAACATTTGTTGGAAATCAGTATATTGCATTTGTTAAAATAGTTTATAAAGTCCTTCGATATGATACAAATACATGCAGGCAGTGGGAAAAATACAAACAGTAAAAATCTGGTTTTGGCTCTGTAACTTAATTCAGAACACTAAATCGTCATAACCCCTGACTCATATTTCCTGGCCAGTGGCTTTTTTTATTTTTTCTGCTGGCCTCAGGACTTTATATCCGTAGTTTTTTTTTTGTAAAGGTTAAATATCAAAACTATATTGGTGTTACACTAACTAAATATTCGAAAATAATTTCTACCAAAGTTCCCTGCTTCTTTTATGGACTTGTGTAAGGGAAGTTAGTTCTATACACAGTCGCAGGGTTATTTTTTATTGTTTTGGCTGCATTTTCAGAATGTACTTACGTATTGTATCAATATTTCCACTACTAATTTTCACGAATGTTTGAAAGCAGAATTCAGTACATTTTGTGTGATGTTATCAGAGGCGGATTTATCAGAAGCTGCTTAGGGGGTTGCACCGAATATTTTTTTTATACACAAATAAAATTTGAAAACTTTTTGTGCTATTTTAACCGTATTTCTTTTACCGCAGTTTCCTGCCTACAGGGTCCCAAAGCACTCCTCTAAGGACACCAGAAACTGCTATGTAAAAGGTTCTGTGAGAAGAAACAACCACTTCAATATTTATATTGGCACTATTGAGGCGTCTTCTATAAAAAGTTCAACTTTTTAATTAAATTTTTGCATTTCTGTGGTTTACAATTTTGTTACATTCAGTCAAGCTCACGCAGTTCTTGCAACTTCAATTCTTTGGGTGCTCACTTTCTATACTGGCTGAGTGTTTGACACCAAAAGCTGGCAGCCGTTTTGGCCCACTGGCCTAGAAGAATAGCCCCAATCCATAGCTGTGAGGATTGTATTTTTGGGGGGCGGGAGTACAACAGTTTCACCATAATTTAACTATAAACTTCTAAAACCACTAATCTAACGGCGAGTTTTGGAGACAGTTTCGCTCTACAGTTAAAATAACCTACATAAATAAATACACTTCTGTAGGATTTAATGACTAAAACTAGCCTAGTCGTTTGCTAACACTCACTCATTCGATGTTGTCTCACTTAGCTTTAGGCATTATCTTCGTAATATTCGTATGCCAACAAGAAGAACTGCCACAGCACATCCCTCATAAAATGAGATTAACAAAATGAAGTTATTTATTTAACACGGAATTTTTCAGTTTGCATTCCAGGTACATTGGTCTTACATGCAATGCACTTATTTAGTGCTAAATAACAACTTGCTTTCGCTCTGATTTTTGCCCTCTTTACTACCCCACCTCTGCCACATGGCTCGCTCATTTTTGCATCGTCTTGCGATGCTTGGTGAAATTTCTGTAGCACCTCTTATGCGGCTGACATCGAAATCATGAATGAACACGAATTTTCATTATAAAATATCTTAAATCCATTTAATCCAGGTCAGGAATTCAGATCATAATATGTGGTTAAACGGAAACTTATATCACTTATGGCAGAATGGGCTAAGCATATTCATTCTTTTATTCATAACAAATTTTAAAACATTTCGCTTTTTGGTTGCATTTGTGTAGTTTGGATGGAAGTAATACGAAAGACTAGAATGGAAATATTTAACAAGTTGCATTTATGGTTAGAACTTCTTCGAAGCTGTCACTTTCGTTCTTGATAGAAGCAGGCTGTTTATGAGGCTTGGCACAGTTCAACATGGCTATCTAGCAAGTGGCTGTATTAGAGTCTTTGCATAATTGCAGGGAGTGCACTGAAGTGGCACTGGCATTTTTCTGTAGCAGTTTGGTTTATATTTCCGTTTCCGTAAGCTTGTGTCATTAATTGGTTTTAGGCTGTGAAACCAGTTCTTTAAATTCTCTCACTTGTTTTCCAAATCAGAAGCAGTGATAATCCCTTCCTTCAAGAAGAAAGGCAACCGTAGATTTAAAGACGAACTAACATTCTTTTTATCACCAGCCAGACCTGGTTTTAGTTGTGGACGAACCTCTCCTCATGCGATGGACAACCATTCGATAGCAAATGATTTCGAAAGCAGTTAATTTTTTTAATCGAATATTCAAGCCATGTTTTTCTACTATCTGACTCTTGAGAGACAGAGATTTTCACTTACTGAACATAGCTTACACTCTTGTATTGATTAAACTTCACCCATCACTCAATATTTATTGTAACTTTTCAGATATTAGTTTATTAAAATGAAATGCATGTATGTACGATTTTACTGGTATTCTGACTGCAGCTTCATTAGAAGAGAGACGGACTAGTAAGTCATATTTTACTTTGTGACAGGTGTATTCTTGACATAAGTCAGTTTGGTTGTCGACACCCATCACTAATTATCCCAAGTGGAGCATTCATAGCTGGCATAGTTTTCATTACCTCCGTTTCTGAATTTATCTGCTCCATTACAGTGCTACCCCTCTGACTTATTTTATGCCCTGAGATCATTAGGGTTGTGATTTTGGTTGAGTAATGACATTCTTTATCATGGTAGTCCTACTCATAACTGGTGAGGCTTGTCAAAAATGAATTATATAATGAACAAAAACTAGATATAAAGAGCGATTATTACATTTTGTCAATTCCACAACGTTTGTAGGAATTGCAATAAATTGGAATTACAAACTGGAATTTGTAGGAGCTGCAATAAATTCCCTCATCCCCTTTTCTGACTCCTTAAAAATTGTAGAGACTGTTTCATCTTGGATCTTTACTTTCAGGTTGATATCGTTTTAAACTGAGGGGGGGGGGGGGCAATGGTCAAAAATCCCGTATATCGTTTCCCTAAAATCCCCAACTTCTAAAATCGAAACTTACCACCCTCTACCCCTTGGATTTTTTCCTGTACCCCATTAATTAATCTCGGGACCACCCCAAATGCAGGGTTTTTTCCCCATAGTTCCAAATATCCAGTATCGGACCACCCTAAAGCAGGGCTTTTTTCTCCTTAGTCGTCCTTAGTTCTGCTTAGTTCCAAACAGGTTCCAAAAACCCAGAATCAGACCACCCCAAACACGACCCCAAATACATCCTTTTTTACCGATCTCTAGGAGCATTCGTTACAATCATAACGTCAAACTTTTACGACTGTTATTACCAACGAACATTGCTGATCACTACGTATGCTTTATCACAGAGGGACTTCCAAGTTTTTCTGTAACACGACTGTTTGCTCAAAAGTCTGATATTACACAACTACTTCTCACTACATAACAAAATGATATAAAGGTAGGATAGTGTCGTTCGTAACATAAGTACCCTGAAAAGAACTGAAGAACAATCAAACAACTAGCTGTTAAGTATCCAGATGGAAGGCATTAGCATTAAAAATCGTCTCAGATTTGATCCAAAACGCTATTGCGTGATTGGCATGTGTACAATACTTGCAGAATATCGTTTTTACCTCACGACGTACTACAAAACGCTGAAATACTTCACACTCGACTAGAGCAGGGTAACCTACATCTTGCGAAGGAAAACCTCGTCTTTTCCATTTGCAGCGATAATGCCAACGGCAAAATGGCAAGTGTTCCCTACCTTGCGCTACCATCGTGTGGGAAGGAAGAATCAATTCGCAGAAAATGTTCTTTGACACAAGTATGAAGCTAATAAAAAGGAATTATATGGGGCAGAAACGCATATTTCAGTAATTTTAGAACAGATGGTGAAGGACCCAGATGCCGGGTTTTACAAACGATGATTAGAATAGCAAGCAAATCATTTGTGTGTGAGGGACCATTAGAGAAGACTGTTGGGCCAGTTGATGCAACTCTCAACTTCGACTTAAACATGACTTAAAAATAGCTTGTATTCTGTTGCTGGTATGATGGTTAGTAACCAAATTTAACAAAGAATTGTTACAAAGAATCTTTGAAGAGGTGCTTCCATTTGAAGAATGTTATGTCGCTGCTAAGTTGTTCAATGTATGTACATGATAGGATGAATGTGCCAGTTGCCACAAAGTTACTGAATATGATCATTGATGCTTCAAAGAATCCGAAGACATTGTTCAAAAATTTCCATCTGAAGGATGGTTGTGAAGACTTTCAAGTCTTGTTCAGATATCTGAAGCTGTTTTAAGTGCTTATGGAGAACCCTCTTGATCTGTAGGACATCATACTTCATGTATACAAACTTGCATATTTACTGCATGCTTGCTACAGCACGAATGGAACCAAGAATATATCATCTCAACTGTACTAAGATTTACAAGTACTATTCAGGATACCTTCAGAACACTAGTATAGTACTAGAAGCATGCACCTGGGGTATCTCGATTAACATTTCAGCTTGGCTCAGACTTTGTGGAGACTGCATTTCATGTTGTCAGAACTACGATACACGACCATAATTGTGATATGACTGCACTTGAAGATAGGTTAGTGCATGTGACTACTACTTAGCACGTTCTAACGAATCATCTAGAGTGGCAGAAGCATGAAAGATCATGCCTAAATGTGAAGGATGGGCTTGATGCTATTATTATTTCAGACTGGGTAGGTAACTACTCAGCAGCATCTTTCACATCTTAAAATTGTAGGAAATCAGACTGATCCGTTCACAGTAATGTTCTTAGTATGCATCACCAGAAACCTTTCTGGAAACTCTTAGAGTCATGCCAAATTTCTTTTCCTAATAACAACGATAAAATTGTAGGCGTTAAAATGACTTGTTCATCCCCGTTGTATCTACAGGAAAAATACGATGAAGATAACGAATTTTCGGAAAAACTAAGCGTGGAACTAACCACAGACGACCCAATATTTCACGATGCGAGATTGGACAGTGCAACAGTGACAACATCCAGCAGCTCTCATGATGTAGTCAAGAAGTTAACTATGACGACCTAGAACTACATCTTCTTTGGGTGATAGCATGATGGCAGTCAACAATTCCTTTCCTTTCTTTACTATCAATGAAAACAGATACATAAAGCCACTGTTCTGAAGGAAATAACAAAGGATATGTCCCTTTTCAGCAGACAGGCTAAGAAGATTGGCTCAGCATGTTATCCTGGAATGAAGACATTTGTTTTAAACAATGCTGGATTTTAATAGGTGATCCTGCAATTTTTTCTTCAGCAGCCTAATCTGCAAACCGATGTGCAGTACTGTTTAGCGATTGGTGTTGCATCCTCAGTAAGTGTTGATTCACTATGAAAAAATGTTGGCACTTTCAAACTTCTACAGTCAACATGAACAGGGAAACCATGAAGAATGTGGTAAACTTAAACATTTTTCAGTATAGCGAAATGCACATTATTGCAAGGAAATTTATGTGAAAGTTACCGATTCCATTCTGTGTCGTCACACCTTGCATTCTATAAAGAACTGTGTATAGTTGTACAACATTAACGATGTGAACGCTGCTTTCGACCTAGTGATGCAAGATCGAAGACAAGATAGTACCAAACCTCCAAGCATTACTTGTAAATGCTTACCCACAAAGTATTGTGAAGGATCAATCTTAAAAGAACTTTTTAAAATTCGACTTCCTGAAGAAAATACAACCACCCCATTTGATCACATTTAGCAGTGATCATCAGTTGCTGCAACCAGTGCCAGAAAATGCCTTGACTTGCAAAGTTGAACAGTATAGGCGACTCATTAATAAGTTGGACATGGAAAGACATGTTGGTTTTCTCGTCCTAAACCATGTCGTGTCCCCATAATGTTGTGGATTTTGTGGATGCATTCCAAGTAAATATACACTTAAAACGTGTTTTTGTAAATATTACGCGGTAACCCCAGTTAGCCAACATCTAATATGTGTTTATTTTTCTTGATTTTACTGCAACATTATGGCCTCTGCAATTTGGAGCAACTATTGGAAAGAGCAAGAATAAAATCATTGGAATTATTCATGGTGAGGGTCCCTAGTTTTGCAAATTCAGCTTTAAATAAGCAGAGATTTCAAAACACCCTGCACCAATCAGCCAGTCTACTGTAAGAAATGAGAAGACTTTGATTGTCCCGTAGGTTCGTCGGTGACTCCCCCACCAAGAGTGTATTGGAAATGCAGTCTTGAAGAACATTATACGGTTGCTCACCCTGGCTGCGAAGTTCACGAGAAACAATCTGCAGAGATAGATATGTTAGAAAGCAAAATAAACTGCTTGTAACCCTGCAGCTGTTGTAACCAAAATAAAGGAATGAAAAACGAAAAGGTGTAACGAAAATAACTTGTTGTAACCCTGCTTCTGTTGTAAATAAAGTCTGGGGACCCTGGGGATAGCACTGGAATATTTTCCCAAAAAAATATTTCTTGCTGAGACCCACCCTTAAAAGAGGGATTTTTTTCCAAGCAAATTTCGTTTAGAAGGCCCACCCATGGGGGTGACGATATACAGGATTTTTGTCCCTATGCCCCCTAGTCTTAAGTAGCAAGAGTTTGCTCTATAAATTTTGTTACTAAAAACGTAGCTTTATTCCTCCATCATTACATCGACTATGACTGACATTGGTTGTCCTTAGAAAGCTGCCAAGTTTAGACTCTTTCAATTCAATTTAAACACTGGTTATGAAATTAGAATTATTAATGCACAACAACATCCCAGACTATGAATTGGTTAGCTTAGTAGATCATTCCTAACAAATAATTTAACAGAGTCTTACTGAAATCAATCAGAGCATTGCATACATCCACCCTCTCCAGTGGATGGCTTCAGGCAGATGTAACAATAATGACAACGAAAAAGATATAACTAAAAGATATTACGTTGCTAACAATATAAACCTGATCATATTCAACAATCACCAACTAATCCTTCAACTACCTTCACAGCTCTCTTCTTTTATTACAGTTGATGATCATAAGTCTTTAACAATTCAACATGGATGACACTGTAAACAATGAAAGCCAAAACAATACACTTTGACATCTGGAGGTAGAACCCATAATGTCTAAACATTAAGACGTGACAGAATGGCAACGAGATGAAACCCTAGTAGAGTTTTATTTAAGATTTTACAATTTATTTCCCCTCCTACTGCAACTTCTAGTGCTCCGAATTTCCGTTAAGTCTGGCAATTCGTTCTATTTTGGCTAGTAGAATAAGTGCACGGATGAGAGTTACATTAATCTTTAAATTCACTTCAATGAATTGCTTGAGTTGTGGAACTAGTGCGGATTAATTATAATTAAAATCTGTGCCTTAATACTAGAACAGGAAGCGGCATTGCGTTAACGAAGCTTAATATGTTCAATGGTTGTTTCCTAATGCAATGCGTTAGCCAGGCTCAACCACTGTTATTATAAAGAGACTAGCCTAGAACAAATGCAACTAAATTAAGCCTTGTTAACGCAATGGAGTCATGACTTTATCCTGGTTGGTCGTGAAGTAATTATTTTTTAATTTACCTGTTGTTAAGTTATGAAACTTGGTTGGTCATACATGCTGCACAGGCCTACAGTGTTGGTTTCAAAGAACTTGAGAAGCGTTAGAAAATAATAAGCGTTAAAGCCTAGTTTGTAGTGTTAAAATTAAATTTGTGGTAGGCAATGTAATTTATAACTAGGTACGCTACTCAAAAATTTGGCTAACTGGTTAAGTAATTTATGTAGTCTTGAGGTGCTTCAGTTAATTT
>JAHWFP010140135.1:157774-172287 GCA_023313725.1 Lithobius niger | reverse complement strand
TAAACATAGAAACACGCGCGTAAACAAATCGTATCTTTTTATTGATTTGGATGATCGTCGGTTTTATGTGTGTCTCTGAAGAAAATAGAGCTTTGTGTCCCCTCTGCGTTGTCCCGTGACTCGAGGTAACCATTTTCTCCATGTCGATGTGTAGATCATTATCCGTCTTCATAATGAATTAACGACGTCCGAAGTTCGGGTTAAGAGTTGTAATATTCCTCAATTTATTGGCCATTAATCATTTCCCCCCCTCCCTCATTATCGCTGGTAACGATGGTTACTGAAGTGATGGGGCATAGATTACTGCGATCTCCGTGAGTTATGGCATTGAGTTAAGAGTTTAAAGATTAGATTACTGCCGCTGAGACATCGAGGGGTTTGGTATAAAATTGCGTTACTGGGGCAACGAAACGACAAGTACTTAGCATCAGGACATCCATAATGTGCGTCACGGCGAACTTGTCATCGTCATGGTTAAGAGTTGGATTGCAGGATCAACTCCACTCGCAAGTATTGATGATGATGGGGGGCCTGCAAGCGACGTGGGAGTGGGAACTTGGACAACCTTGTGAATTGGGTAGCTTCCCACTTCCGCGGGCTTTTGTCCTTGATGTTTGCGGGTTAGTGTTGAACTTGTTTTCAATGCCGTCCCGGATTTCTACAAGTATTTCGAGGTACTGGGTGCGCAAGCCCTAGCTGGTTGCCACACTGATTTGGGGATACCAATAAGCACCAAAGATATGAATTGTTTTGTAGTAGTGAAAGCTATAGTTCCAGTAACATTAGTGCTTGCGGAAAAGTTTACTAAAGCGTTGCTAAAGTCCCCATGGTCATCGTGGCTGAGTTGTGAGAGAGCTCAGCCTGGTTGCTGGATGTTTGCGGATCTGGTCGAACCCCTAGAAAGGGGATCTTGCTGGAGCACCAACCGATATAATTTATTTTGATTTCTGTAAGGCATTTGAATCGGTTGTCCATCTGAAATTGCTTTTTAAGCTCCAGCGGTTGGGGATTGCTGGCAGGCTTCTGGAGTGGATAACAGCCTTTATTGGCAAAGGGTCATGATCGGCAACTCATACTCCCATTTCTTACCAGTTGTTAGCGGGGTGCCCCAAGGGTCCATTCTTGGACCCATTCTTTTCGTAATTTATTTAAATGACTTAATGTCAGTTTCTCAGTCAGCACACCAGTTCAAATTCGCCGACGACCTTAAATTGGGAGCGCACATTGTTGACCAGGATTGCGACTCTAGCTCACTACAGGTAGCAATCAACCACGTTTCAAAGTGGAGTTTGGACTGGCAATTGCCACTCTCTATTCACAAATGCCTGGCTTTCAGCGTTGGTAAGCACCCTTCCACTGTTGATTACCACTTGAACGATCAACCACTTCCATCCGTTGTTGAAGTTAACGACCTGGGGGTCTGCCTGACCTCCGACTTAAAACCATCCTTACACTGTACCCAAATTATGGCCAAAGCGTTTCGGAGACTCGCTATTGTCAACCGCTGCTTTACTTCTGGAAACGTGAAAATTAAAGTTTGGGCCTTTAAAGTGTTTGTGAGACCGATCCTCGAGTACGCCTGCCCAGTGTGGTCACCATCACTGCTAGGTGACATTGACAAGCTGGAATCTGTCCAGCGCAAATTTACTAAAAAATTACCTGGAATGCGGACGCTTTCTTATGACACCAGGTTGTCCCGTGTTGGACTTGAGTCTCTTGAATTACGCAGGCTACGTGCTGATCTCATTCTGACCTTCAAAATTGTGATTGGCTTTACACCAATTGATCTTCCATTTTTCGACCCATGCCCCTATGCGGCCACTAGAGGTCATACGCATAAATTGGCCATTCAGCCTGCGAGGCTGGATTGCCGGAAGGGCTTTTTTAGTGTAAGGGTAATCCGAGCCTGGAATGCCCTCCCAGAGGAAGTTGTACAGGCGCGCTCAGTCGACCGTTTTAAATTTTTATTGGGTGGGACTTGTCTCCGAAAATTTCTGAAGAGGCCAGATTTTGTTTTCAAACCATGATTTACGTTTTAAATTGTACAATCCATACACGAGTTACTGGGACGAAATTAAGTGACTTCTAACCCCTACTAGCTCCCAACCACACCTGTGGTTAAATTTATTATTATTATTATTATAAATTTTATTATTTTTATTATTATTTTATTTTTTTATTCGTTGACAATTGGTTTCTTCCAAGCTTTTATCTACGATGCTTTATTTTATTTTTAAAAGAAACTTTGACAATGACAAACCCGGCCTTCCCTCACGTTTGGCGATGCCATCGGGGACCATTGTGTCCCTGGTAGGTCTAACCTTGGTGGTAAGGCATTCGTGACTCCAACCCTATACCATCAACCCTTCCTTGACAGCTGGGCAATCGTCTTCGTTTTAAACTTTTAAACTAGTTTACTTTTGTAATTTTCAAATATACATATTTTGGTTTTAAAATCGGATGGCAGTCAGTGGCCACCAGGTCCTTGCCACTCCGGTTGCGTTTGCAACAAACCTATATATTATTATTATTAAGTACCCCCCAGGACTGCCGGCCAGGGTAGCGTGAGAGGTTACCGTGCTCCTTCAGAGGCTATGGGAACTATTATGGCCAATTCTGGACAGTCTTTCGGCCCCTACGATGATCGGAGGTTTCCCGGATCGAATCCCCGGGTTGGCACCACCCTTTACCAGATATTTCTTCTTCTCAAAAAAAGTCTGGTAATGTTCAAAATTGAGCCGGTTCAGCCATACAAGCATTAAGTTGCTTCGGCTGACTTAAGGCTCAAAGAAATTAATTTTAAAAAATAAATAAACTGAAAAGTTACTAAATTTACTAAAGTTAATGTAAAACAAGGATTCATACACGGTTTCCACCGAAATACTGTGTAATTTCCCTAAGTTTTTCAGGATTTCCAGAGTAGTTGAGGTAAATTTCCAGGCTGTTTGCCGTAATTTTAGGAAGGACATTTTTTTCCCACACATTTGACCAGTTTTACTTACGGCTCACTTAGTGCAAAAAAATTAGCCCAATTAAATGAACTTTGAGATGTTAACACAGAAATACAAGGATACGTTTTATTTTATCAAAATGTCTTAACAAAATGTGTTTTAATGCACTTTGGACCAGGCCTATACTATAGTGAGGCTTTGTTTTTTCCCCCTGAGTTTCCCATTTTTTCTTGTGAAAAATAGGAGAATTCCCTGAGTTTTCCGTGAGTTTCAAATTTTGTTTAAATTCTCTAGGTTTTCCAGGTTGTTGGGATTCCTGTTCATGGCAATTGTCTTTTTTTTTCAGACAGTATCTCTTTAAAGGTAGACTGAGGAATGTAAGGAAAGGGCCATTTTTGAAATGTCTATGATACTGAAAAACTCATTTAGAAAGAGAGGGGGGGGGGAATCGTTGGAATGTCTTAACCTTTTGGTCTGGAGTTCGAGAGACTGTGAATTTAGTTAGACCCCGTTTTGGCGGAAAACGGGTATAGGTCGGGAAACCTTGCATGGTTACCAAGACGACAGGGTCCTAAAACGGGTGAGGGGGGTGGGGGGTGATTGAGGTTAGTTAAGACTGTTACAGTTGAACAAATAAAGATCGCAAACCATTTGCGTTCTAGGCACGATCCTGACTCGGGGAAAAAAAAAACGCACGTTCATTTTTAGTCTTCTGTACTGCTGTACCGGCTGAGAACTATTGCAACGACTTTGTCCGTTCGTCCGTCCGTCGCCTTTTTCAACTTCGCAACGGTACCAGAAATTGAGGACCACTGTGTACAACGTTAGATTCAGTGTGAGAAGTTATTTAAATAACACGGTAAATGAAAACATCCCTTACTTCCTTATAGCTAACAGACTTCTTCGACGTAACTCAATTAAATAATAACATTTGATCGTCGAACTGAAATCCTAAGGAATTGAAATCCTGCAGCCGTAAAAACAAAAGCATTTTAGCTTCGTTTAAAATAGTCTCGTCGCATTGTTGCATGTGACTGAATGGGCTTACCATCGAACCAGATTCTCCATTAGGCCTATCTGCTACTTACGAAATTAAAACTACAGTTACAAAAATTAGGCCTAAAAAACGAAAATTAGGCCTAAAATTGAAAACACATTTTTAAACGATAATTGTGGTGGTTGTTGCTTTTAGATTATATAATAGAGATAGCTGTTGCAATGCGTGATAGAGGTGTGCGCCTCACCATTGGTAGTGGCAGAACTGTACAGAAGACCAGATGCGACTAAGGTCGCTCTAGCTGCTTGTTTTTAATTGGTTGCCTTGTGTAAGTCACAAGGCAAGTTAAGAGTAGTGTTGCTACTTAGGCAAGGGTAGTGTTTCTGCTCTGTGTACATGTCAGTAAATGGTGTAAACCCGTTTCGCCGAAAGTTAAGCTTTGATTAAGATTCGGTGTAAGGGGAATTCCCGTTTTCGCCGAATGAAAATAGCCTATTCTTTAAAAATTTGACGTTGGAGAAGTTAAGGATGCATTCCTAATTGGAAGGAATTTGTGGGCACGGCAGCGCGAGTGAGTCATGTAATTTGAAAGAAACGGGAACCGGCGAAGGATACGGTTATACACCCAGTACAAACAACGGACACAAAAAAAAAAATTAATAATGGCTTCCGTAAGCTAGTTCCAAAAATATTAAAAGTAAAAAAAAAAAATTACTCAATTTTGTCTTTTTTTAAAATCTGGAATGTGCATTTCTTGAAATTAATTGGTATCTTTTTCTTTTTCCTTTTCAGACAGCGAGTTCGCGTACCGTAATGAAGATGGCGCTTTACTTATTTACAATGTTGTCTACCAAAACTCTACTGTCCTTTTAACCAGCAGTGCTTTTGTAAGTAAACTACTGCATCTTTTTAATTTTATTTGTAGTTTCTAAACCATGCGCAATGGCTGTTTGCCGTGACGTCACCATAGAGTTAGCCAATAACGAACGAGTCCAACGGCTGTTTGGCCGTCTGATTGGACTAGCCCAGTCACGTGATATGCACGACACAGCAAACAGCCATGTCGCGTGGTATAATTAAGCAGTGTTCCGTCTTTTACTGCGCAAGTAATTTCTGTCATGCTTTAATCTTTGAACTCCACAGACTATAATTGTAACATTTGTGCTAAACTTGTGCGGATAGGTGCTTGCTTTCATGTTTATCGTTCCCTTGTGAAACGTTAGTTCACTGTCGGTAAATCAGAGATGGAACTGACCCATGGATCAGTGGGTCAAATGGGTCACGTTCTTATCATGGGTCAAGTGGGTCAAGACCGTTCACCCACCGACCCACGGTAATTGTTAAGTGCGTTTTTGACTTCAGTAGTCTTACTAGTACTTTTTAAAAATGTGTCTTAGTCTTTCAAAAAGTGTTTCTCCAGAAGGCTAAACGCCCTTAGTAAATGCTTCTTTAAAAAATTGGACTGTTTGAAATAACGCTACATGCATTTGCATTCTGTATTTTTTTTTCCTCATAGTGTGGGATGGGTCACATTTTGTTCTTTATCGGGTGGGTCATGGGTCGGAAAAAGTGACCCACTTCATCTCTGATGTAAATGAGCAGATGTGTGTAATTATACAACACTTACATTAGGTCAACGTACGTAAATGTTGGAAACACCTTCCTTTTTTTCCCGTGTGAAACGGTTTTACGACATTATTCAAAACTATGCCTAACTTTTACAACCTTTAGAGGGACACCCGGCCTGCCTTATAACAGCAACGCGCAGATCGCCATCGGCGCATTTACCAGCTTCAAGGTCGGCTGGGGTTGTAGCTGCGTTCCTTGTAGCGAAGAACGTAGCTGCTGTCTCGGTTGGCTTTGGGAATAGTACACGAAACAGCATCAAGTTAAAGGGATATACCTCCCAGCGCCATTTTTCTCGATGCTCCACATCAAGTACGGCCCCAAAGGTCTATTTCCTTACCGTTAGTCTTTCCCCAGCTAAAAATTCTTTTTAAAATGTGGCGTCTAGGAGATTTTCTATTGAATATAATGGAACTTATTTACGAACGACCCGTAAGTATATGACGCATTGCGCGCTCACAATAACCATGACGTTTCATCTCTGTGTGTGCATGTACTAATTTGCTAATAATTACCATGAGATCAAAATTCTAAAAGCGTAATGCGGTAAAAATTAAAATTAATTATTCCAATAGATCGCCGAAGCAAATTTATGTGACACCAGCCTAGAAAAATTATAAATTGTGATGTTAAAATACGAGAATCATTCCGGTTGGTGACGACACGATTAATGCGTTCATGCTGGTTCGTCTATTAGGCACAATGCCAAATGAGACAGTAGCTTCGTTCTTCTCTGCGAAGAACGTATAGCTACTATCTCAGATGACCTTAGTGTTCGTATTTGCGCGGAAGGCGACCAGCGCGAACTGTTATAAGGCAGACGGAATGCTATACGGCAGGCCGGGTGTCCCTTTAAACATTGTGTCGTCACAAACCGGAATGATTCTCGTATTTTAACATCACAATTTATAATTTTCTAGCGTAGTGTCTTAATAATTTTGCTTCGGCAGTCTATTGGAATAATTAATTTTAATTTTTACCGCATTAGTATTTTAGATTTTTGATTTCATGGTAATTATTAGAAAATTAATATATGCACACACAGAGATGAAACGTCATGATTATTGTGAGCGCGCAAAGCATCATATACGTGTAGTATACAGTAAATAAAGTTAACAATTATTCAACAGAAAATCTCCTAGACGCCACATTTTAAAACGGATTTTTGCCAAGGGATTGACTAACGGTAAGGAAATAGACCTTTGGGGCCGTACTTGATGTGGTGGATCGAGAAAAATGGCGCTGGGAGTATATCTCCTTAAGTAAGTTTGTATAAGTATAGCAACACCGTTTCACACGAAAAATAAAATAAGAATAGTGAACGCTTTGCATACACCCGCTGTTGTAAACTGATTCATAATGAAAAGGCAATATGGAAGCAAATGCCCTTTTAGGTTATTTAACTGGTTTTATCATCTTTATTTAACCCCCGTCACCATCTTCGCCCCCCCCCCCCCCCGCCGAGTAGTAATTTACACCGATTTTCTAAGATGCATAGTTTAGAAGTTAGCAGTGAGATGACCTTGAAGAGACATGTGAAGGTCATTCACTCACGCATGGTCAAATAACCCCAGACCCATTTTGCAAGTCTACCAACTTAAGGGATGTTGAAGGAATGTTCATTGCTGCAAAATGCTGGGCCCCTGATACGGGCTTCAGACTCACCCTGTGTATATTTGTACAGATTTCATTCGACTAAATTAAGTTGTTTACTTTTTTGTTATTTTTTTTCCCTCTCTGTCTTTGTATAATTTGCGTTTTGCCTTTTTACCTAAGTATTTCCATTTTTTCTCCCCCTCCGTAACCGTGAATCCTGTAATGCCCTGAGGGCGACTGGATTTTGTAAATTAAAGTTAAAGTTTCTGCACCCGCCACCATTTTCACCCCCATGCCGTTTCCATCCTCTCCCCCATCCACCTTATAGTCTTAAATACGGTGGAACTTGGATGGTAACATTACAGTTCTCACATTCCTCAGTTTTTTTGTGGTAACCGTCGTAATACGTGGGACTACATTGTGTGGAACCTCCAAATACAGGATTTCGCAGGAATGATGTCCGCAGCACGAATATTGTAGAACTTCTACGCTTTTTTTAAGGTAGGCCTATAGAGCAGTGACATTAGCCGCCATATTAGCACCAGTATGGGTTTTGGAGGGCATAACCACAAGGTGCACTACATAAAAATGGAGGGGAAAACAACGGAAGAGCAGATTTTTTTTAGGCTTAAAATAACGTTGTTTTCTCTAACAACAAAAATCGCGCGTTTTTGGTCTAAGAAATCACTCTTCACAGCATCGGCTTCAGTTTGACGCCCTTCTGTTTCTCTCTGCAGTGACCCTTGCAGCTAACCCATTACGGCTCCAGCATAGAGTTATATACAATAATATTACGTTCTTTTGGGACGCAGGATTTTCTGCAACCAGTTCGTTCGTCCATACGTTGTTCCCCAGCTTCTTTTTTTTTTTTTTTTCGTTCGAAGGAAATCCTTCTGGGAATACCAACAAGTCTGGCTACGCACTTGCCCGCTGCACAAATATTTAATATTTAGGTAGGGATTTAGGGCGCCATCTACTGTCATTTGGACATATTGCTTCCGCCGTTTTTCTTAGCTGCCTCCCTCCTCGCCATGCAGCACCTAGTTAGCAATACCCAAAACCATCTAACTCTTCTTAGCCAAGCCGCAGCACTTAGTGTTGGGTATACGTTTGGGCGAGGATGGCGAATTATATAGAATTATATTTCGACGTATATGATCTACTTTTCAAGTTATCGACTTAAAGGCCGGTTGTCACCAAATTAGCATTGCAGCATCTAGGCCTATCGAGTTCTCTCTCACAGGAGGCAAAGAGCAAAACTTTAAAACGCAACAAAACAAGCCACGTGACTCCTTCATTATTGAGTAAAAATTTGGTACGCCCTCGTGCACCTGGAAACAAGCTGTAAAGGTTTACGATACTGATGTCACTAAATGGCGTCACGGAAAGATATAAAAGATATAATCCCCTGGCGCCATCTAGTGACACTAATATCGTTTATCATTACAGCTTGTTTCCAGGTGCACGAGGGCGTACCAAATTGTTACTCAATAATTAAGGAGTCACGTGGCTTGTTTGTAGCGTTTAAAAGTTTTGCTTTGTGCCTTCCTTTGCTTCCTGCGAGAGAGAATTCGATAGGCCTAAATGCTGCAACGCTAACTTGGTGGCAACCGGCTTTTAATTCACGTACCTGTCGAACCTTTTCGTCGTTGCGGTTCAGAAAATCGTAACGAAAACCTGCGCAAACGGTTATTTATTTATTTAAAAAAATTTATTAAAACATGTTAAAACGCTACTCAAGCCATCTGGGGCCGACGCTATACTGCGAGATGAGAGCGCAACAAAAAAAAAAAAAACGATTTCCACCAGCACAGTAGTAAACGGTAATTATCTCTGCATACCTGGATACGTTTTTGGGTACGGTTTCTGATGTTAACGTTTAGCCGCAGTGAGCCTGGCAGCTCGAGCAAGACATACAATTTGGGAAAAAAAATGTCCATCACTTTCGCGAACAGCGACCTTGGTTAAAAAAAAAAAAATTATTTTCGATTTTTTCCCCGAAATTTTCAAATTAGGGTAAATCAAGGTCGATGTGGGAAAATGATGGTCATTTTAGTTTCAAACTGTGTGCGGGTTTCTGATGTTAATGTTTAGCCGCTGCAGCGAGCGTGGCAGCTCGAGCGAGGCATATAATTTGGAAAAAAGAAATAACCATGATTTTCGTGAACAGCGACCTTGATTACAAAAAAAAAGATATTTGTTTTCGATTTTTTTCCCCACTAAATCTGCAAATTAGGGTAAATCAAGGTCGATGTAGAGGAAAATGATGGTCATTTTGTTTCCAATTTAATTATGGGCCACTCTCGTGCTGCCGTGCTCACTGCAGCTTTACATGTAACATCAGATGCCGCAACCAAAAACCTGTCTGTCCATAGGCAATTTCCGTTTAAACCATGCGGAATGGCTGTTTGCCGTGACGTCACCATGAGTTAGCCAATGACGAACGAGAACAACGGCTGTTTGGCCGTCTGATTGGACTAGCCCAGTCACGTGATGTGCACGTCACAGCAAACAGCCATGGAGTGTGGTATAGTAATGCACTGGTCGAAATCAGGTTTTCTTGTTGCACTCTCATTTCGTAGTATGGCGTCGCATCACTATGGCTGAAGTAGTGTTTAACGTGTTTTAATAATTTTTTTTTATGAATAAATAATCGTTTGCACTGGTTTTCGTTATGATTGTCTGAATTGTAACGACGAAAGTGTTAGATGGGTAGGTGAATTAGGTCGATTGCGTGAAAATTAGGCGGCTATTATTCATAATTACCCCGCTTAACACCAACTTCCTAGGTAAAGAATTATTATAGAGAATTCAGAAGCTGACTAGAGCATAGTATAAATTTAGAGTGGCGATAACTGCTTCTACGATGTTAGTGGGTGTAAGGTTTGCACTTGTGATTTTTGATCTCTCCACGCATCAGGGAAAAAGCACTTCGCGTATTTTTCGGCATAGTTTGTCTTTTCGGCCTATTTACACATGCCGCCGTCTGTTAACAAATATTTTGGATAATTTTCACGGATTTTTTAGTAGATTTGTGTGGATTTGTGCAGATTGCTCGCGGATTTACAGATGTGTAGATTTGCACCAGAGTTTGCAGCTTTACACTGAGATTTGCTGATTTCTGGGGGGAGATTTGCAGATTTCCACTGAGATTTACAGAATTGCACAGATTTTTTTCACTTGCGTGGATTTCGCAGATTTCTAGATTTGCAACAAGATTTGCAGATTTCACGTTGATTGGCAAATCCGAAATCATAAAGTCGTACGAGATTTCAACTTTTGTCAGGCGCCCTCGACGTAAAATGATGTAAAATTGGTTTTTAAACTCCAGCTTCATCGAAACGTCTTGCAAATCTTACTTATGCCACAGCCAACTTGATACGGCAAGCGTCGCTCACCTTTCCTATAGTGTCCGCTGCCTATCTTGAGTTCGCCACAGAACGAAGACAGATAATCGATTGTACGTTTTTTGGTAGCAGAGTGCCTTGTTGATATCCAAGATGGTTAAAAATAAAAACAATGGCGGCCGTCGACTAAAGCCGCCCCCTCCAGGAAGACTTAGCCGCTCATAAAATACTTGCAGGACTCAAGATACGCCGCGCACACAATAATTTTTGCTGACGTACTGTTGTAATCACGGGTAGGTACCTTCAAAGTAGAATTTTCACACAGTTCATCTGTATCTCGTAATCAAAACCGAAACCGAATCCAAAGAAATCAGCATTTTCCGCAAGTAGCGCTGTTACGAATTAGCATTTGCGTACTGCGTCACAACCTTCACTCAGACCCAATCCGACTGATCGAAAGGAGGATGTAGTTATTGTTCCCTGCCGTAATCAAATGTTCACTAAAGGGTAAGGCCGGTGAACATCACCACAATTGACCCACTCAAGTGCAAGACTTGCCACATTTTCCGTGAAACTATGCTAATTTTCTACACGTGTGAGTGATTGTCACACTAGGAATGAATCCTCTTTTTAAGCTCGTACAAACTTGAATCGCTAACGAAGGACTCACAATTACAGATACTGGCGAGGTAGTGAATTTTATAATTCCTTACCTAAGAAATAGACGTATCATCAAAACCCTAGTCGCCTAGCAAGCATCATGTGATACTTACGAAACTTTTTCTACTATAGTGTGCGCGGCGTATCTTGAGTCCTGCACTTATTGTGATCGGCTACGTCTTCCTGGAGGGGGCGGCTTTAACCGACGGCCGCCATTGTTTTTTGTAACTACTTTGGATATCAACAAGGCACTCTGCGACCAAACACGTACAATCGATTACTTGTGTTCGTTCTGGGGCGAACTCAAGATGGGCCGCGGACAATACATGTTGCAGTATTTAATGTCGTCTATTGCGTGTTACTCGTTGTCTCTTGATTGAGAAGTTTTTATTTTTATTTTGCTTTTTTTTTATAACTATCGTTGTAACGTACGTTGGCAATTAATAGTAAATACCAATAACACTAACATCATAGTTAACCACAATCTGTAATTATCAATGAAGGTTAAGAACAACCATTAATAGTCTAGCAAAACCTTAAGAACCATTAACGTAACCCAGTCAAGGTATTCCCAGTAAGGGTATTACCCATTTTACTTGTATTACCTGTAAGTTTTGTTTTCTTTTTCGTTTTATTTTTGTATGTTTCATAATCCGTGTTTTCCAATGTTGACCCTTCCTCACATCACATGCGTGCATCTGCTCCTGTGGTGTTAGGAGTATGCCACGATCACTGGGTCAAGTTGATTTACCGGCTTGTCCGGTCACCGGATCAGTCGGTACCGGGTCACATCAGATCGCCGAGTTAAGTCTGGTCACAGGAGAAAGTCGGATCATCAACTTAAGTCGGATTACCAGATCAAATCCGGGCAGTATGACGTTGGATCACGCACTCAATTCGGGATCGAGTGACGTCGCGTCAGCGGCTTAAAGTTAGGTTACTGTCGCAAGCCGGACAAGGTCACATTGGGTCACAAGCTTGAGTTGGGTCGCCAGAGCAAGTTCGGATCGAGACTCCAGGTTTACGTTCTGAAAAATACCATATCTACCTAAAATGCTAAAATGTGATCCACCCATTCCAGCATTGCAGTAGTAGTTATTGTGTGCACGGTGTATCTTGAGTCCTGCAAGTATTTTGTGAACGGCTACGTCTTCCTGGATGGGGTGGCTTTAATCGATGGCCGCCATTGTTTTTGTAACCATCTTGGATATCAACAAGGCACTCTGCTACTGAAAACGTACAATCGATTATCTGTGTTCGTTTTGCTACTATACCACGAGCTACGGCTGTTCGCCGTGACGTCGTCATAAGTTAGTCACTGACGAAGGAGAATAGCGGCTCTTTGGCCGTCTGAGTGGTCTGCCACAGTCACGTGCGTGGTTTAGTAATCCCTAACGTATGAGGAAGACTAGACTAGAACAGAATAGAAAGAAGTAGTGACAGCACCGAGCTAGAGGCTACAACTAAGATGCTGTCCCATCTCATTTAGCCCACTCACCAAACCCAGAAGAAAGACGAGAATTTAGAAAAAATGCGTCGAATCGAGCTTTGAAAAAGTTAAAGGAAGAGGCAGCAACAACTTTGGCTGGAAGAGAGTTCCAAAGGGGAACAACCCTCTCCGAGAAAAAAAAGATACCCTTTGTTAATGCTAGACGTATTTCTGAGAGTTTGTAACCACCGTTCTGTTAGTAGTTAAGACGAAGAACTAATGGTTCATGGTTATTGATGACGTCACCGAATGAGGTCTCTTCAATGGGAAGAGAAGAAAGGAAATTTCCGCAGGAAAATGTTGCCTGTTAACTTTGCTAGCCGTTAATCATTTGTTTACTGCAACAATTTCGTGGCTCGCCAGGAATTCTGCGGCGTATCGGTTGAAAAACCTATTTATTTAGGATATCTTCGCACTTGGCTGGTTTTGATGTCGGGATATGATTTTTACGACGAGGCATCTGTATTTGAGTGACGCTAACTAGAGTCCACCATGGCTGCGATACGGAATTCCACGCATGCGCCCCGCCGTCAGCAACGAAAGGTCGCTGGCTATATTGATTTTAGTTGCGTAGCTCCTTGATAGCGTTGCTGAAACGCTTAAGGCCATTGGGTGATCGATCGTTTAGGAGCAGGGCGCCCCCTCTCCTCCTCCCCCTCTGCACTTTTTTATGGCATATTGTTGGTAATATAAAAGAGTACGAGGATGCTCAAATTGTGTGAAAACCTTACGATGCATAAAAAAAAGAATAATTTGGCCTGTGCGTTTCGCCTGCCGCTGAAACCGGAAATGCGCAAATTTTCACTACTTTTTCTCCCATATTTCTTAACTTTCTTGCGAACGTCGAAAGAGAGTGGAGGAAGAGGCTATCAATCTTCGATGACGTCAAGGCATTTTTTCGTAATTAATTTACTTTCAACCCCCCCCCCCCTCCCCGAACGACTTAATTATTCACGATTTTGAGGGTTGAACGTAAGTTAATGACTTGCTTCCTATCCCCCCCCCCCGTTTCAATCTGAAGCGATAAGACTAATTGGGAACGCCATGATTGTAAGCATGAGTTGAAGAGGTGCTTGAGAGAGCGATTCGACAAGGGAACTTCGACTTGTATTAGCATAATTTGGTGATTTAGTGATGGCGAAAAGCAGGCTTCTATTTTTACCTGTGCTAATTTTTTGCTTTCCCGTTGACAAAAAACATTTTCACGCTGATAATCCCGAGCTTGTTACTATTTAGTGCTTTACAGAGTTGTGGTATTAAAGGCACATAAATCCCTCAGTCCTGGCCGCTTTACTCATACGTCAACTGCGCTAAAATATAGTTCACACGACCGCGGCGCGCATTGCTCTGTGAAACAAGCATGACGTCACATCCGACGCTAGATCATATTCATTTCGGAGCCGCGCCAAGCGACACATCGTACAAATGCTAAAAGGCAAAGATGGTGCGACTAGAGGTAAACAAACACTGGCACAGATGACTGACTGCACGTTATGATCATCAATGTCTCCTGTCTGTTGCTGCGGTAAAATACCCACACGTTAGTTTTATTTGAACAAAGTTGACCAAATAAAAGATTCTGGGGGTCTTTATTATATGTTGATGTCGAAATTTACGTCCTATCGTTGCCGACTATGTTACGTATATTAATTTATTGGCGATTTCAAGGAGGCATGCTTAGGGACCGGTCATTATGTATAGCTTTTTTTTGGGTGGGGGGGAGGATATCCCCCCTCCTTTCTTCGGACAGTAAGTTTACGCCCCTGCGACCGATCTCATTATTCCTCCCAACCGTTATTTTTTTCCTTGTAGCCTAATTTGTGACTTAATGTTTTAGCCACAGATTA